>NNCF01129833.1:250758-307325 GCA_002313205.1 Laupala kohalensis | reverse complement strand
AGATATATATGTGTGTGTGTGTGTGTGTGTGTATATATGTATATATATATCGTTTTCGCTTCCACGTTCTCGCTGAGGGGTAAAGCGTGAGTTCAAACCCTGCTCGTCCGAATTAGGTAATATCTTCAGCTGGGGTTCTCTCATCTCCAGACAAATCTCGTTCGGTACCACATGAGTTCCCAGGCAACCCAACATATATCCTTCCCAAGTCCAATGGTTAGGTGGAAGAGCAAGTCTCATGGCCTGAACCTCGCCAAAAGACAGTAAATAAAATAACCAATATTGTATCATTGGTAGATATGAATGCCGTAGGTTCATCTCAGAGAGGTTCCCAATATATCACGCTTTGTAAATAATATGCATTGTATCATTTATGTTGTAACAAAAGTTATATTTATTTCATTTTTGTAATTCGCATTGATTTTCCTTATTTTCGTAAATAATGCAAATTCCTATTCAATCTTAATAAAATTGTGTAATTCTGACTCGTGAGGATACAACCCTGAACTTACTGAACGGTGTGGTACTTACTTTCTCAGATTACATAATACGAAGTTGTTCCTTTTTAAAAAGAAGCGATGTTACGAGATGTATACATACATCATAGAGCATGGAAGAGCAAACAACTTGTTCACGAGATATACAATGTTATAATAACGAGGTACACAATTGTGTTAACCTCATACGAAGAAGGGATGAAGACTTTTCTCTAAAGTATCTCAATAAACTGAGGCAGGGACAAGAGATCATACCAAATTTGTCGCTTTAACGAAAGTATAATATTTTTATCGAACTCATTGTGATTATATTAATTGATGCAGATATGAATCAGTTATGTCTTATATTATATTTTTCTAATGGACATAATGATAAATTGACATTAAAATACATTATAGTTAACTATAGCTTAAAATTTGCGTATAAATTGTTATTAGTTTTATTGACACCATCACGACATCTGAAAAAATACAAACGGCCTAATTCAAAATTGTACATTGTAAATGGATTAATTAATTTGGAAAATAAAAAAATAACCATGTCCCGCATAGTACGCTTGAGTATGCAGCATTATACGATATATCCATGTTTGTCGTGGCGAAAGTCTGTCTTCCATAATCGAGCAATATTACATTGGTACCATGTGTCATCTAGGAACTGGAGCAGTGCTCTGGTATTCCCCGAGCGCGGAGATGACCTCTGTTGACGGGTGCGAGGGTCAGGGAGCATCTGGCGCCGTCGACCGAATACCTCGAGGGGGTGGCGGGCGCACGGAGCCCGTGACGCTCTCGTGCGGGATGAACATTGACTGCAGCTAACGAGGCCAACACCAGCGCCCCTTCAGGAGGCCGTCCATCTGCGGAGGGCCTTCATCGAAAACCGATGCGCGTTGGGGTCGCGCAGCCGGTGCGACGCGACGGTGCTGCAGCGAAGCAACGACTCTTCGGGGCAAATAGACATCCAACTGTTCACGGTTGCACGAACCCGTAGAAAGGCGTGGGAAGGAGTGAAGGCTGCATTGCCAGCCTATTTCATAAATGGTGACCACGGTAACGGGAACATCTGTTGAGGATGCTGGCGGGGCAGTTGTACACGGTGATAATCGTGGCTATAGCGACGAAAACGCGAGGGTGACTCGTGAGAAGGAGGGAGGGAGTGATGGTAACGTCGATAACTACGATGTACAACAAGCGAGAGCGGATGTAGTGCCAGCGGCGGAATCGGTGGTTTCTGAGTAGGAAGCGTCGAGAGAGACTTCCGCTGAAGGCAGCGACGTCAGACGACATGCCAACAGTGCGAGGTAAAGAGTCGGGAAATTACCAAGATAATGAGTTCAGAAGCGAGGACGTTGAAACAAAGATGAGAAGTAATGCTGAATGAAGTTCTTTGTTAGAATATTTGCCTTCGATGTTGATTTTTTCTGGTTCTTCGTTTCTTAGCAAGAAAAGAAGCGAAAGTGTAAGGAGATCCATTGAGCACGAAACGACTTATGTAAGATAAAAACGTGATCACCAGATGTTGCCATACATTTTTGCCATTCTTGATAGATGTTCCAAGAACATTTTTTTCATTCTTATCAACTATATCATTCCAAGATAGTACACTTATACGTTCATTATAACATAAATAAGATTACCTTCCTTAATTTATTATTTTTTCTTCTGATTATCACATACTAGAAAAATTTCACAAATTATGAACATTACCATATAGCAAAAGAAAAATCGTATTCTTCCAGAAGGAAGAATGCCAAAAACGGAAGAAGAAGAAAAGATTTTCAATAATGTATACCCTTAAATAAATAATGAAAAACTTTCTGTGAAGAACTCTCCACAGAAAATATAAATATTATTCGTCCATAAAAAGTCGTAAGTTTTTAATTATTTATTTAATTAGATTGTATATGGACGTTAATTGTTACAGAATGTAGAGCCTTATTTATCCGAACCAACTGGAACCGGTAGTGGTCCATATACTTGAAAATTAAAATAATCCACAAAATTATGTAAAGTATTTGATAATGTAAAGACCATGAATAAGAATTTTAACTTGGTTGTGTATCAGGATATAAAAATGAATTGGATATGTTTGTTATCGCAAAATGAATAACCAGATTATTTTCTGGTACGTATTTAAATTATGAATTTGTTGACTTTTTAGGGCAATTCCTGTAACTCATAGTAGCATAAATTTAAGATGTAATGGTGATGAAGGAAAATCAGGACAGTGGTTTTGCAGGGTTGGCGTGGGAAAGAAGGTCGCTGTCAGCTACTAAGGCGCCGCCTGGTGGCTTTGCTCCTCGTTTACTGCTACTCCCCGTTGCGCCTCCCGTTGCGAGAGGATCTCAGCCAGTTCCAAGTCTTGATTAATACTGAGCTGATTTACAGCGCAATAAAGAGACTTTCTTCTTTCGGCGAGGACGCTATACTTCGCTGGCACGCCTTCGAGATTCGACTTCACTCTTCTCCTCCGGCGACCTTTTCGTTTTCCCTCCTCCGACGACTGACCTAATACCTAATACCTTCGTCGGCATACTGCCTCACCTGCTGCTCGTACCGTTTGCGTCTATATTCAGAAGTGAGTATGCTTTCAAATGGAATTTTGCCTCTGTATCGTTCCCCACAGCGATAGTTGTAACAGTGATTGCTGACGAGGTCGTATATTGATTCTTGATCGTGTACGTGAATATTGGCTGTTCTCAAAGTACCCATCAATTGTTCCTTTACTACAATTCAATAGGTCTTCTTAGAATAGAACTCTACTGTTTCTCAGTGCCGCTCCGCGTTCGTGCAGCATGGTACAATTCTAGTTTGAAGCACGTTGAATCAGAGAACGTTCATTTTATTTGCTTCCACGCATGATTAAGGAACATTCCATCTACAAGATTTTCTTTCATCATTATTCAGGTTTTCTTTGTATTCCAAAGCTGACATTTATTATTTTCTCAATATATATTAGATACATTTTTAAACCCAGACGTGTAAACATGTTACTCCTTAACTCTTCATTAATCTACAATTTATAATATATTAATAATTATATTTATTTGTTCTATTTTACTTTATATATTAATAAATATCGTTATTTATTTTATACATTTTAACTTCAAGATTCATTGTGTTCAAATATATAATACGAGCTTAGTTAGACCCCACACAATATTTATTGTGAACATTAAACGGTTTTTTGTTGTTGTTTTTTGTGGGGCTTTAGGTCTCGTCAACATAAAGGTCATTAGAGCCCTTAAAACTTGTACAGGTAGGGAAAATGCAGTTACGCACTAGGGAGAGCCAACATGACTCTCCCCGCGTTTGGGACTCGCCGAATGACTCAGCTATATCCACTAAAAACCCTCCTGAATTACAACTCAAAACTCAAATCCCAACATATCTCAAGACTTTACTAAAACCATTTTTTTTAAGGAAGAGGAAAAAGGAAAAATAAATATACCCTAGCCCTAATAGCGTCGGGATCGAAAAGAACAAGAGGTGACCAAGGGAGGTCAGAAAAGAGAAAGGAAGGAGCATGGCACAAGTAAGTGGGAGTAATGCCAGACAGCTCGGGGCCCCGTGTTCGCCAAACACGTACTTACTAGAAGTAAGTCCCCTGGGGGAAACATTAAACGGAACACAAGGTTTCTACAAAGTTTGTGTCTCTTCTTCAGATGTAACAGATATTAAACATAGCAATATGACAAAATATGAAATAACATTAGCATAATGATAGACCATTTATTACACCTCAAGAAGGTGAAATACTATGTTCTGTTATATGTTCACTATAAATAATGCGGTGAGTTCATCTAAGGTCTTATATTTAATTATATTACATTTTAGAAATGTATAATTACATAATCCTCTTTTGGTATGTAATTTCTCAAATACTCTAAATTATTAATATAATTCATGTACTCATTTAATTAATCTTCGTTCTTTGATTGTATTTGTTTTTTCTTCTATGGAGAAACCTGTTGAAGTTAAAAAATCGATACCGAAAAAGCTTTAAGTCTCCATTAACATGAACATCACGATAAAACTAAAAACTTCCCATCTTCAGTCAATGTCAAACTTCTTTCATTGTTTAGTGTATTTACCTCAATTATTATTAGGTCTATTTTTAATTATTTTAGATCTTGCAAATATCTGGAGAATATTAAAATATTGTCAGCGTTTCTTTACGTTACATATACTCAAGAACAGTTGCTAGGCGTGCTACTAGAAAACATAATAAACCCTCATCGCGGAAACGCGGGCAAGCAAATTGCGCATAATAGCATATTTAATGTCATGGACGCCTGAGGCCAACCACTGCAGGCCCAAACGTACTTCCCACACGCCTGCCAACCCACCGCAATCCCTGCACACTATGGGGATTCCCTCGAGTCTCCCGTATCCCTGCTTGTCTGTAGTCTCGAATGGCTACCCGTCTGCAAGTCTGCCTACGCTGCTTGTATTCGCCGCAACAAGCTCGCTAATGAGCTGTGCGTAGAAGGCCTAGTGAGCTTAGCGCTTGTTCTCGCGCCACAATGCAGCTCGGGGCAGTCAATACTGCAGTCACTGGAGACCTTGTTTTAGCTCTGTTCAAAATAAAATTATGGTTTATCCAATCACCTTCCCCAATTTCTCCGATGATCGGCTGAATCTGGTGATGGATATTTGTGACTGTTCTACCAGAGAAATGCTGACTTCATTGACTTCAAAATCGCTTTTACAAACAATGAACATATGGACTTCAGGGATCACAAAATTGTGTTCTAGAAATAATTTTAATGCAATACATGTACTAAAAAGTAATCACACTTTTTTCACTGCAATTTTACGATGAACGATGCTTATATTTTTCTTTGGATGAGAGAATTTCTATTGTTTAGAATAATGTGAAAACCTATCAAATAAAAAGGATTATTCGGGTCAAATTATGTAAATTGAAAATCATTTCTGACGAATCTTTGAAGTGACAACAAAGAAAAACAATCACAAAGGATTTTAATTCTCTGGCTCGTAGCGGTCATTTTACGGGACGTTCATCGCTAAACATCAGACTATAGCAGAGGTGAATATAGATCGTCTAATATTGTGTACTGCAGTGAATATGTCAGTTAACCCCGTTTAAAGTGCTCCTTATTTAGGCGCTCTGTAAAGTGTTTAGATTGAGAAAGCGAGCTCTTGTTTCGTGTTCGGCTGCAGGTACTATTTTATAACAAAATATCTAGAATAATGAAAGGAAAAACTACATTTTTGTAATAGTAAACGAAAAGAATGTAGTTTGTTGTTGTGACCCGTAGCGTGGTGTCTAGTCTACTCTCCTTCTACCTTTGGTGACGCTGGTTACATCCCTGTATGATCATAGTAGAATTCGCGGTGGTAGACGTAGCGGGTTCGCGGCAGGTTTTCGCGGGATACTCCCGTTTCCCCTGCCTATTATTCCACCACAACATCCACTCATGATCATTTTCATCATTCCATCCTGAAACTGAGTCTGGGCACAGGATAAATAAATTTAAAAAAGCTTGTTGTTTACATAAAAATACGTTAATACACAGTAATTACTTTTCACGAGTGTTTTCAAAGAATCATGAGCACGCGTAAACAAAACGAACAATGTATTATGGTGCACCTTTTATAAGATTATCTCGCTGGGAAAAGGAAATAGAAAATTTCCAAATGGAACTATCTCATGTGTGTAGCACATATGAGTTTCATTTTTATGATGCACTATAGAATATAAAATTCTCATACTATTATTTTTTATTTATTAGTTTTGTGAGAAATAATTAAACTTTCATTAAAAGTCTCCCATCAAAATCTTCTTTAAATCAGTTTTAGTATCTGAATAATATCATTCTGTTCCATTGTAGGTAGTTATGGAATGTATTACTCTTCTTAATAGTTCTGAGATACATGTGAATATTCTTCCCACCGACTTATAGCAGCACATGTGTTTTATTTGTGGGATCCATACCACAGCCAGAAGCTTCCTATGAAATTGTTATATTCCTTTTCCCTCTTTCACACGTATCCCCTGCATGTGTGCTAGTTACTGAATCTTTCCAATCCGTACGCACGAAGTGTGTAGATGAGAGAATCTCATCAGCAAGTCTGGAAGCGAAAATTGAGAGTTTTATCGCCACAATAAAATGCGAGAGATATTTTTTATATCCTAAGGTAATCACATTGCTTTAAAATATTCATCTTCTTGGGTAGGGAGTTAGATCGTGAGCCCAGGGATTTTGGAGCTCTTGGTCAACGGCGATTGCATTTTTACTGTGATCATAAAACATTCTTTTATTACGCCAGATACGTAAAAGATAAAATATTCATTTTCCGTGCCCAGGTAGAATATTGTGTAATTTATATATGGCTCGTGTGATCGTATTCTTGTTTCGCTGGAGTAGTTTCATCTTTGAAGAAACATCTTAATCGTTCATTCACGATGCCGTTAAGAGAACGTACAGACCCATTTGTGGTCGTCTGCCTGTCTGTAGGTTTTGCTTAATATTTCACGTGATCGTCTTCACCTTCCAATTCTTTTAAAACGCCCTCTTTCTTTCACAACCCCTGACGTTTGCTAGAAGGAATTGACGAAGTAACAGTTTACTGTCTTGATGCTGGTACTCTCTTTCTCATGAGCAAAGAGAGATTGTGAGATAAAAGTTCTTACCCCAACAAGATTATACGAGTCTGTATTCTCCCCTTTCCAATAGCGTATATCCTTTAGAAAATTTTGAAAAAAGGAATCATCTTCATGTGACAGAATCATTGGATATCTCCTTTCTATTAAGGGAATAACTAAGTACGAGTATAATAGAATACATTGAAACTTCTCATGTAACCCGTAGTTGATGCTCGACGATGCAACCTGTTAAGCAATCTTGTATTGCGTATTGCGTGTCAGAAACGGAAAGTGAGTAAATGTTCGGAAGATGGAAACAGGGTAGTAATGATGAAAAATAAGGGTACACATATCGAAGAAAATGTGATTTTATAAGAGGAACTTTTTGCATATCAAATTTCATTTATCGTTGCAAATTTTGATGAATATCCATTTGCATTCTTTAGAAAAAGTAAATATTAAATATTTCGACAACCAAAGTAATTTTTTATATAAACGTAGTCGGACTGAAGATTTTGCTTTAAAATGTCATCTTGGTTAAATAATGTACACAAAGTTCATTAAGAAATAACGTTTTTATTAAAACTTAATTCATGCGTATATTATTCATGAGAAAGAAGCAACTGGATATATTATTTATTCTTTAGCCTTTACTAAATGTAAAATAGTCAGAACACATTTGACACTCGACTTGTTACCCACAGATGGTGCTTGACGTTGCAACGTGTTAAACACTTGTATTGCACCTTCAGAAAATGTATTAAATGTTTTGATTAAACATTTTATGTAATACAAATATTGTACATCGAGGTTCAATGTTGGTAGTATTAAGTTATTGCATAAAGATGATTTAGTAATATTAAATAATTGTATAATCTCAAAATAACTTTTCATTGTGATATTAGATATTTTGAGTCAAAAACTTTCGTATTTCTGGAAAAATAATTAGCCGTTGTAAATTTATGTAATATCAGGTTTTAAATTCTCACTAAGAAGCTAAGAATAAATTTGTGAGTTCGGATACATATAATTTCAAACGTAGACATCCTATAAACAATATTAATTTAAGTTTGGTATCATTTTATACTACACTTGCTTTATTTTTTTATGTAATAATTATTTGTAAAGTCCTTCTAAATATGTCCCGGAGAAACAAGCACACAGTGGTAGCGCAGTTTGTCGCTCCTCATCAAGTCATCCTGGGTTCGATTCCCGAAGGGGTCAGAAAATTTGTAGCTTTTCACATTAATGTCCCAGTTCATATAGCTGTGACTACTGAAAAGCAAACCTTCCTTCCTCTATCCAGCTTCTCATAGTATCAAAACCTCTAACTAATACTAACCACTTCTACTAACCCCTCCTCGTGGGCCAAATTGTTGGTAAACCCAGCTAAGCGGCCCACCTACTAACAATGACCTACCACCCAACTCCTATCGCTCCATGTAGATAAGCTTCAATAGCATACTACATTTCCTATTTACAAATTCAACAATATAAAAAAAAGTTCACACTGACTGCGGCCGCGGAAGCCTACGTTTATATCCTTCTAAATACATTTCATTATCAGCTAAAACATGCATAAGCACTGAATAAAATTATCGATAATAAGAGATTTGTTTCATTATATTATAGTTATTCTTATTTCTTGTTGAAAATGAGTAAGATTTGTTTTCTGTTAATGATGTAAAAAAATGTTTGAATTTATGAGAAGGTAGTCTCAGCACAGAAAGCATTGCTCAGAGGTGCCTAGCCATAAGTCATATTGTACACGTAATGTTAATTGCTTTTTGTACTAATCTGACATAAAGTTATTAATTTTTTTAAAATTAGATCTTGATGTTTTTATGTAATGAAAATTTGTATACGTTATTCATTGAAATTAATATTCTTCTCTATAATGGTTTAGTTCCTATATCGATGTGGATCTGTAGAAAAGGACGGGAATCAAGTCTCCTAAACACTCATTTACAAGAGAAGTTTCTATAAAATTGGTTGCTATTAGTCATTACTGTTCATCAAAACACGTTGGATATGTGCAGCCAATGCTTAAGCCGGTGACTAATTGTTTCGAAGAATACATGGCTTTCTAAAGTTACTCTCTCAAATAATGAATCTAAACACGTATTGTGTTTACTGCAACAATATTCACTTGCATGGAATAAACCACTTAGTATTTCATATATATTACTTATTTACGTTCCTTTTGTTCATAATTTCTTACGTGATCTTATCAATTTGATGATTAGATCCTTAACGTACTAAGTGTATTAATTTCGTTATGTCTTTCGATGTCCGTGAAAGTATTTCTCTTTGTAATGAAAAAAAGTTTTGCGCCAAAATTGTGCGTTACCTCCTTTTTCTAAATTGATTGTACCTGTCGGTTGTCAGCTGTCAACTGTTCGGAAGACGGGTCGATGGCAGAGCTTGTTCGAGCGTTAGCCGCCTCAGGTAAAAGTGGAACTAATATCCATGCCCAGCACCTTCGTCACTCACGGAGGTCACCTTCTTCCAAAGAAAAGCCGTGTGTTCCTTCTTGTTCTCGCATGATAAATGCATATGAATAGATGGAGTTGTCTCGAGTTAGAGAATGTCAAATATAATATGCTCATAGATTGTGACATACCTTTCCGTTTAGATAACCAAATATATGGATCCTCGCTTTATCTTATTAATGAAAAATAACTTTTTGTAATGACCCTTGTTTCTTCCATCATACTAAGAAATTGCCAAAAATGCGGTACCATTACAAAGATTTTTTTAATTTTGGGTTTGTCGTAATATTACATCTGAATCATGCTATATTTGTTTTAAAAATTCATTAAAATACAATTTCATTTGGAATTGTCGTTACCTCGTAAACGGTCTCTTAGTAGCGCTGACTAGGGCGTGAGAGTATTGGAAGTCAAAAGGCAGTACAGTAAATAACAAATTAATTCATTATTCCAAGTTGTGTGTATAATGCATTTTCAAAAGTAATGTGTTACTAAATTGTGAAAGAAACTGTTCTATTTGAATATATTACGTGAATATATATTAACTAATATATTATGTGAATATATATTAACTAATATATTATGTGTATATATACTAAAATATTGAGCAGAAATACCTCAAAAATGAAAAGTATGTATGTATATGTGCATAATAAAAAATCAATTTTAAAATATATTAAAACTTTACGAATGTTTATTAATTATATTTACTTTTGTATATTTTTTTAAAGAAATGTCTTCTTATTTTGGTTGTATTGATAGACAACTATTTTTCTACACGCAAAACAGATAAACAACATAATGTGCATGTTCCGGCAAATCAATTTGCGAATTGTTTTATATATGTAGTTTTTCTTCTTCTTGTACTGGGACTTAACACTCTATTTTAATATACCCTCCTTTAACTCTTTGCACAAGTTATTCTCTCATGTTCAGAAAGTTATACTATTTATTCACAAAAAAGGAAAGGGTTCATATGAGCTCCGATCGAACGTTATTTTTACTCTCAATTTCATTCTTTACAAATAACGGTTAAAATATCCCTTTTTCTTACTTGTAAGCATAATTGCATACACATAATTGATCATTTGTTGCCAAAATTTAATACGTTTATGATGATTCATACATTTTCTAAAAACTCATTCCTTTAACTTCATAAAATTGAAGTTGAAAACATCGAAGTTATAAAAAACGTGTACCATTGTTTTGCGAAGGCTGTGTGTTTCTACATCGTCCATCAAAACGTTCGAACACTTTCTCATAGCTCGTGTGTGAATATGTTTGCATTTTAAGACAGGATATTTGTCGCAGAATAGCAAAAACGTTCATGATCGCATTAATTTCATTTATATTGTGTACACGTAGCTAGTGTAAAGTACTTGAAAACGGTATCTGATCGGAGCGGCTTTTATGTCTTTCTGGAATTATGCTGGTTTTTTAAAATTATGTTTCAATGTTATTTTTCAGAGTAATTACCAAATATTGAATTAAATGGAATGTACCGACTCGTTACCGGTGCATCACTAATGTTCGGATAGAAAAATTATACGAAGGGATTCAATAAGCAATGCAACATTTTTTTCTCAAAGTAGGACGGTTTTATTCAGGATTTAAATACACTATTATTCCCCAATTATTTGGCTATAAAACCCTATTTTTCAACGCAATCTCCGTTCAATTCTATAAAGTTGGTTAAGTCTTGTGTGTTAAGTCGGATTTGCTTTCCTAGTGGTCTAGGGTAACTTAGGACAATGGACGAAAGAAATGTAAGAGGATGAATCGAAAGTTTGTTGCCTCTGGGTTTAGGAGTCAACAAATCACCTACTGGCAGAATCAGATCCAATTTTGTTTTTGAGTCGGAATCTCTAACTCGAGGTTTTCATGATTTATTCCGTTCAAGCAAATACTTCACTCCACGGTCCACCGACCATGCACTCTACTTTCTTCTCTAAAATGCGTTCCTCACCTCTAATCCCCCTGAGCACATTTGAAGATGGAAAGACCTAGACACATTGGAACTTAAATGGGTACGCTAATCGTACTCTAACAACCAGCTGCAGTAGTCACTATAAATGCATATAGTTGAATTCCCATTTAGGATTGTTCTATGATATTTATTTATTTGTCTATTCCTCTATGATGCTCTGTGACGAAAGCTGTATTAAAGAATAGTACCTGGAAGCAAAAATACAATAATTTATATTATTGAAACTCAAGTTATTTTATATTTGTAATAAAATATTTTTTTGTTTGAACTCTTTACATAGTTTTGACGAAAGGGGGCATAAGAAACGTGGTGCAGAATTCGTCAGGTAGTTTTTATTTTGAAATGCACACTGGAAATGTTATTATGAAGGATAATGTGTTATTTATGGGTTCTTTGGGGAAGTGACAGATCATTTTGCTTCCAGAGTTATGAAGTGTCATGTTGCGAGTCTTGATATGAAAAGGGACAGGTTGATGCAGACAGTGGAATTGAAGTGGCATTTACAAGAAGGCTTCTCGCTCATGAAGTAGCAGCATCTAAGGCACTGTAATTTCTTTGTTATATTTCTCTATTATCTACGGCGTGTTCTATGGAAAATAACATTTTAGCAACATTTTGGATCTATATTGACTGTGTATAATGTGTTATATAAATAAACGCTTTTAAATAACATTTTTAATTTATTTTAAAGCGATCTAAAACATGATATATTAATATAATGTTTTTTTTTCTATTGAACTCTGAGGTAAATAAGGTAATATTTGAAAATGCTCGTGCTAACTTTGCGGCACGTTCATACAGTAGTCCTGCGAATCTCGATAGGACTAATATATAAAAGTAGATTTTGTGTTGTCCATCTATCCATAGTATTTGATTGCCACAAAAATGACGTTTTCGTGTGTTTTGACCCTCGTACCAGTTTTGGCACTAAGGACCGACAGCGTTTCGGTGACGCAATGACGTCCTAAATGCTTTTACATCGATGTGAAAGAAAATAACGCCATAATAGTTTCGGAACACATTATTGTTTGTTAGGACATATAACTAAGAACACTGGACGATTTTGGAAACTTAAATGTGGAAAATGAAAAAACCAAAAATAGATTACTCCCAATAAACGATCTGAAAGGAACCTTTAAAGTGGTATGTGTTTTTAAAAAAATTATACTAAACACTCATATTTTAGTAATTTGAATTGTTATTTGAAAATCAGAACCATCGTAAACGAATGTATAGATGATTTTATATAAATAGAAACTAGAAATCTTGTGTCACTCTGAGCACAAATAAGAAATTGACATCAATCAAAAAATTTTAAAATTTAAACTTATCTTCCTCGTATACATAAACTTTACTTGCATCATACAATGTAAGAGCATGGTTACGAATTAATAATACAATATATTCTGCTTCGTTGGCTGATTTCACTTTACTTCACCATCCGAATCTCTCCTTGATATTCTATACCCACAAAAAGACCCAAATCGTAATTCTTCTTGGAAATATCAACAATAGAGAACCCAATTTTACAGATTCACAACAATCATCAATCTTGCGAAACGAAAATAAATACGAAATAATACCATGCATCGTTCTGAAAAAATCTATTCCGCCCGACATAGTGCCTGTGAGGCACTAACAAGTTTAGCTGTTAAGGTTCACATCGTGCTTCAAGGGCGCCATACTTAAAAGAGCGCTGCAGCTACCCGGAACATGAAAAGGAGAAAATAAACACATGGGCCTCTTCCTAAAGAATGGAACGAAAAATACTGCGGTGCGCAGATCCTGAAATCAAATAATGTTGGCAGTATAGACTAACAAAATTTTCCCGGTTCCTGTGGAGCACGTCTCGGGCATTAAGGGTTAATATGTTTATGGATGCCAATAATTTACCGTTTAACTAAGATGGATGATAGAAACCTCCCGAGAAAAATTATTTTAACGTGTGATGATAAGATTTTCATCTTGTCTCGTTCTCTCGATTTCCTCATCCTGCAACACAGTTACACTTCTCAATAACTAAGCAGGAGCACTTTTCCCTTCGATTTGATATTGCTAGTATTCTTCAACAAAAAAGTGACAAAACAGAAAGTTCTTTTTATTTATGGGCACAGGGAAAAGCAATCTTGCTGATTCTTTTAGGGTCTAGAACAACTTATATTCAGTGGCTCGCCAAGTGAGGGTAGATATATCATTGTTGTGAGTCTACAGTTAGGTGCCATGGTTAGTGACAACCCTGTCGTATATCAGAAGTGTTTTGGCCGTTGAATGGTTATGAAAAAAAAAGATTGTGCGTAAAAATTCGATGTTTGAAATTCGATGATAAAAATTTTGAACCGCTTCTTGAAAAATCACAGTTTGTGATCTGTGTTGCTGATGCCGCATATGATCGATGTGTTCTCCTCCTGAGCATCTTCGACTCAAGGTCTAGCATCCGTCCTTTTCTGCCTTATGGAATTCAACTGTCCCCTACCATCTCTACTTCCTCCTTCCCTCCCCTCTTACCTGCTGAAGAAGAAGCTTCCACAAACATCGTAGTCGTTCACTTGACAAGCGTATTATATTTCCTGAGCGCACTCTCCATCATGAGCTGGAGTTATAGTTGGCTGACTCGACCAATGGCGGAGGAGGGGAGGCGTCTCCTTGTGAGCCCGGCGAGTTACCTCTCGACTTACGAGCGAGAGCTGTGTGAGAATCCGATTATGCGGCCGCATGCAGAGCTGGACTGAGAGAGATGCCCAGACATCCCCTTGTGCGAACAGACTACCGTTCGCGTAAGCCCATTTCTCCTCGAAGCGCTATACGGGAATATCACGTTCTAGGATGAATTATGATGTCTGCGGTGGGATAATGTAAATATAACTCTTTGTATTATGACAAGGTTTTATTCATTTAGAAACGATCCTCACAACAAACAATTGTTCTTTCAGTAAACTTTCTCTTTTCTTTATAGAGTTCATATTATTCTGAACATTTCCGGAATAAAAACATTCTTTATGTAAACGAATAAAAACATTTTAAAATCACAAAATAAATGCTTTAAATGATTTGCATTAGGAAAAGTTGAGGACATTACAATTATTTGAACATTTTAGAATTTTAAAATGGCTCAAAAAGTACTTCTACTGTAATAATCCTGGGCGAGAAAAAACTTCATCATAACATAATCTCATAATATTTGAACCAATTTTGTGCTGGATAAATGTACAATACGTACGCGCTTTATTTCCTGGATTTCTAATATTTATTTCATAATTAGCACATTGGAATAATAAAGAGATAACGTATTTTAAGATGTATAGATGAACTGAATGTGGAAAATCTAAATATCCAGGTAGAGACAGAGATATAAAATTATTTCTTAATTATATTAATAACCACAACCTAGGCATGTGGTTAAATTTGAAAAAATATTGGGAAGTTCATCCTCAGAATGGCTGTGGAAGTGAAATGGAGGTATGTATGTCCAAGAAAGACGTATAAGGCAAATAGCTAAACAATAGGACTCAACTAAACAAATCTCTGAAATAAATAATAGAAGCAGCGTCGTCGAAGAATCATAAATTATTTTTAAAATTTAATGATCCCGCAAGTGAATTTTATACTACCCATTGTTTTAAGTTTTCTATTTTTTTAGTAACATTTCTATTAACCCTATCAAGAGTGCTATCTACCAATACTCGTAAATGGCTTTGTTGTAACTTACTGACCGTCTATCCACTGATGTATCAACATAGATGAAAATCTATTTAACATAGGATCTCGAAAATTTTAGAGAATGTAGTATTCTCTGTAGTATAGTAGTGGTTCATCAAGAATGAATTTTTTTTTATTCTGATTTTTAAGTTGTGAAATGTTAATTTTTTGAATTTTCATTTTAATTAATTGATATTTTACCTCACTTTTGTCTGTCAACAGTGTTGATTCAAATGTTTAAAAAAATGATATTAATAAAATATTTTTAAAATTTTTTTTCTGGGTTTTTCAATATTTTATTCTTAAGTGAGTGAAAAGGGTAAAAATATTTTCAGGGTTTTTTTGTAATTGCCAAGGCTCTAGTGTGTGTCAATATTTAGAAATAAAAACTAGAACTAATTTGCGTCTTAATAAGATATTTGTTATATCAAATAATAATTGATTTAACAAAGAGTATTTTAACAAAACCACAAAATTTACGCCAGTAATGCTGGAAGTATTCCGCACGTTGTTTTCATAAAATAATAATATGAGAATTATTAGATAGCAGAACAATCATCAGCACCTAACAATTTTGGTAGAGGTTGGTAAGGTAGATGAAGAGGGAGTTACCTGCGGAGTTTGAAGTGGTGGAGCCTCAATTACGAAGTTTGCAGGTTAAAGTGTCCTGTCATGATGAGTGTATAGCAATGCTGCCTGAGAATGTCGAGATCGGCTCCTCGGAATGAAGATTTCGGTCGCCGGTAAGCTGAATTGAGGACGATTGGTCCTCGTGCTGAGTCAGTTTCTATTATTTTTGCCTCGGTGGAGGAAAAAGGTTGGGGTTGGTATCCTCGTGTGGGGATTAGTTTTGCGAACGCCCATAGGGATTTGTGTTGGGTTCCGGTCTGTCGTATCTATAAATGTGGAAGTGTAGAATGAAAAATGAAGAGGGGGAGGTGATCCATGTTTCCTGTAGAAGTACGCAGTGTATAGAGAAGTCTGTTAAAAATTGTCGCAGCTCCGTAATTTTGAGAAGGGTGGGTGCCCTGACAGTTCAAGGAGGCGAAGGAAGTGATATAGTTTTGTGGCGGTATTCAAAAATTACGGGACAGGACATTCAGTGTTGTGAGCGTCTTGGAGAGTATGGAACCAGGACCGGAAAGGGTGGATAGAATTTGAGGACAGCGCGGAGTCCGTAGGTTTGAAGAAGGGTGAGAAATTCAGTTAGGGAGTTCACGCCATATGCGTTGAACGAGGAAGAGGGAAGAAGTGTGGGGGTTGATTCTGTTGGATTATTAATTGCTGGTGAGGCCGTTTGCTGTCCTTGGACGACTGAGGCACAGGAGGTGGAGTCAATACCGACAGAGGGTGCAGCATTAAAATTTCTAAGTGCATCGTTGTGCATAATGCGGTTAGATAGACCGGTTTTACGTTGTTCCCTGGCCCTGATAAGCTGTTCCTCGCGGTGGCTTTAATGTTCTGATATGCAGGGCAGACTGACGATGAGGCGACATGGTTGCCTGTACAGTTAGCACAGGTGAGACGTTCCGGCCGGGCGCAGTCTGAGAACGGATGGGATCCAGCACAGAGTTTGCAGGTGACATCGCGACCACAGTGTTTCCTTGTGTTGGCCCAGGATTGACACTTCTTACAATGGATGATCCAGTGTCGTCGATGGCTTTCTTGGATGTAGATTCTCACTTCTCTGAGGTAACGCAGGTTGGCCTTGATCGCGGCGGTTTCGGCATGGGATATCGTCGGTGTAGAGTACCCTGTGGATAAGATTAGATTCTCGTCCCGTCTTTCTCTGCATCTCAGACACGCGAAATACTCGGAACCCTTGTGCTTCCATATATGTCTTAAGGGCAGTGTCATCTTCGTTGGGTTGTAAGCCATGAAACACTAGGCGGTGGCGCTTCTCAAGTTACTACGCAAGGGAAGAAATAGAAGGTAGCTGGATCTTCCTTCTTCAGTTCATCCAATTTCCTCTCAAGCACCTGGGTCATATCGTAAATACAACATACTAACAACCAAAATAAGCGAGAAATTAATAGAAACCGAAAGTAAATATATAGCTTTTATGACATATATGAGCAAAATTGGAAGCATATATCAGTCTTACCGAAGGGATGATAGCCATTCACACACCTCTTTGCTGACAGTGATGGGCAATGCCTAGTACGGTCAAGTTGTGCAGCACAATGCACTAATAGAGAAGGAAATGGAATTAGTTCCTTGTATTGCTTTAGCAACACAGACAAGGAGGCTTAGGACAGACAGTGTTTTACGTTTATATCTTACATATCTAACAATTATGTAACGTTTATGATTATTTCAATAAATAATGTAGAATGTAATAGTGGTAATGGAAGGTGGGAACATGAACAATGAAGTGGGTGCGAGAGTTGCGCCCAGTGAGGGTGAAGTTTGCGATAATTGAAGGACTCGGAGAAGCTTTAGCGAGTCAAATACATTTTCAATATAGATGTCACCAACTCTACGACCGTTGGAAGAGTAGCCACATGTGGTTAGAGTGGTCTGCTAGAAGGTGGGGGATTGTGCATTTGCTTGATTGACTGAGGTAGAGGGCTGGACAGGAGTAGATAATTGGTTTTGAGATGTGGGGCTTCATGAAGGAGTAACGTCTGTGTACGAAACAGAGTGTTATTGGAGCAAATCTATTGCTCAGATGAAGGAGGCGGTTTTCTAATGCGGACTTCGGCTTGAAGTTGCGTTTATCAGGTATGAACCCGTTTCCGCAATCCTTGATGTTGTTAGCATGATGTTTGGGGATGGAGTCCGGAGTGGACTCGGCGGTTATGTACTGAGAATCTATGACAACAGTGGTTTCTACCCGCGGATGGACAATGTCAGCTTCCGCAGAGTGATTAAGTTACCGTGGCTCGGAGCGGGTGTTGTGGGCTGGGATGTCCATGAAACCAGCTTGTTCTGAAGTGCATGTGGCTACAGCGGACACATCTTGTATTAGGATAGGTGATTGCATCCACTGGCAGGAGCGCGGTCTGGTAATCGCGAGTGGACGGCGGCGGTTGCCACGTCCGTGGTGAATTGTCGACGGCATGGTCAGACGAATTTGGAGAACGTTGCAGCGAAACGGCTCGGCGCGGCTCACATGGCTGTCCTAGCAGGCTGGCGACGGAGGAAGCGGCGGCGATAACGAGTGTCGAGTAGCATCGGTCGTGCGGAACGGCACTCGCGCGGCGTTGACGGACTCCATGAATTGAGGGAGAGTATTTTGAGGCTGGCATTCGTTCAAAATCGAAGAATTTGCCGTTGTTGCAAGATGTAGAAAGTGCTTAAGATTTGGCCATATCGAGAAGGATTGTAGAGCTGAATCACACACCTGCGACTTCTGTGGTGATGAAGGTGTACAGCATGTAAGAAGAATAAAAAAGAAGATACTCCGAAATGCAGTAATTGCTCGAGGACAAAGAACAAAAAGACCGGGCATTCGGCCCTGGATAAGACGTGTCCTGAATACCTTAGGGCACAAATTGTGGAGCGGCAAAAATCCGACTATAATTGACGGTGGTTCACGTGGTTCAGCTGAATCTCATCAAGTCCTCGGTCTCTCTCGACCAGCTTCTGAGCATGGATCTTCATCTTTTGCAAGAAGTACCCAATACCAATCTACACCCCATCCTGTCATCACACGTTATAATATCTAATACTAATTCATTAAGGAATTCCCTGATTCTTGTCAGGAAATCTCTTCCCGCTGTGAACCTGACTCAATACTCAAATGATTTTCTAAATGTAATTTTTTTTCTTTTTAATGGTATAAATATCATTTTGATAAACATTTATATTCCACAATGTCATAGTATTTAAATATCTATAAATAATAGAATTGAAGAGGAAGTTTTTATGATAGGAAATTACCAGCAAGTAAATTGGAAATTTTTCGGCCTGTGGTTAAAAGAAAAAGTTAAGGAAAATAAAACCTGGCATCGAAATCAGAATGTAAACAATAAGATAATATTTATAACTAAGCAAATAAAGAGCTTCCCTGTAACTATAAAAGGGAATAAGGTTCAGAAAAAATAAGGTGTAAAAACTCATACTTTACGAAAGAGAATGGTGAACTATCAAGGGAGCCAGTGATCTATCGAGGGAGACCGGAGGGTGTCGTAGGAGGGTTCAGAGACTACGCAGGACAGCTATAACAAAGGAACAGATCTCTGAGGCCGATGAGATGATTCGGACATATAAAACTGTGAGGAACAAACTCATTCGGTTACTCAGAGATAACAAAAAGAAACAATGGGAAAATTGTATTCTTGAGGTAGGCAAGAACGATCCTTGGGGAACCCCATATAAACTGGCAGCAGAGATTGTTAGGGAAACTGAATTCCTATACACAATAAGGGGAAAAGATGCACATACCTGTTCGTTGAGTGATACTGTTAATACCATTCTTGACGTATTGCTACCATTGGATGATTCCTCTACTGATAACTCAATTCTAAATGAGCTAAGGAATAAAGCTAATATAGTAACTTTCTCGATCACAAGTAACATAACAATCTGTAGGATGGATTTCCACGAAGCTATAGAAAATCTAAAAAAGAAGATTTAGGAGGCACCTGGAATAGATGGTATTAAACTTCATTTACTTTGAGATTAAGGATAGTTTGAGAGACATTATGCTAAAGATATTCAAAGAATGCTTAGAAAAATGTTATTTCCCCGATTGTTGGAAGGAATCACAAAGTATACTTCTGCTTAAATTAAAAGATAAACCTTGGGATTAAGCTAAATCGTATAAATCTATTAGTCCTCTTGACACTCATCATCTTGACAACATTCCACATGACGTCCTAGACATAGCCATTTACTCCACGAACAGATCTACACACCTCACCCCCGTTTTGAACTCTTTTCTGATCACCTCCCTTTTGTGTTCACCTCTCATTACAGCATCTTTTCCCAAACTCCGAAACCTCCTCCCTCTATAGAAACCAACTGGAGAGACTACACGTCTCCCCTAAGTCACAAGGAAAATCAACATCTCATACTCACCAACCCTGACAACATTGACCATGCTATCTCTGATCTCACACACCACATCGTTACCTCTCATCATAATGCCAGCACATTCACTCCCGCTTCCACTCGAAATGAATCATCCCCTTCAGCCCTAGTTCGAAAACGTCGTCGCGCTCAGCGCCTCTATTACCGCACTCGGGACTTGGAAGATAAGAAACACTTACAATCCGCCGGACCCTTCAGGAATGTATTCGTCAGTTCCACTTACAACAGTGGCAGGATTACGTTAACAAAGCAAATGTGAAAACATCCTGCGATGACTGGAAAGTACATAAAGCTATCGGTCAGCCAGTGCCAGCCATCACCCTTCTGCAATCCCCTGGAAACACTCAAACCACATTCGATAGGTCAGCAAGAAAGGTCGAAGTTTTCGCAGACGTTGTAGAAAAACGCTTCTCCTCTCCAAACATCACCATCCCCATCACACCTCCATCAGTTTTTACCCCCTCATCTACCATCCGCCCTCCTAAAGACTGGATTCTTAACCCCGAAGAGGTGAAGACACAACTCAAGTCAATACCCGAAATGCTTGCGGCACCGACTGGATTAGAGGGGTCTACCTCCGACACCTTCCACGAAACGTAATCATCCTCCTAACGAATATTTTTTTAACGTCTGCTTATCCCTTCTCTACTTCCCACAGCTACGGAAGCACGTTGTCATCAGCCTCATCCGCAAGCAACATAAAGACCTACGTGATCCCAATAAGTATCGACCCATAAGCCTCCTTCAAATCCTAGGCAAATTCCTCGAACGACTCTTTCTTAACAAACTTCTCCCCATTCTGGAAACCAATAACATTCTTCGCCCTACTCCATTTGGATTCCCCCCTAACAGATCCTCAACTTTTCAGAATATCCGCCTCTCCCAGAAGGGTGCTTCTATCCTCTCTCACAAAATCCCTGCCATCTTCATTGATTTCTTCTTCGCTTTCGACACCATACACCATAAACTCTTTCTTCAAAAATCTAAAACCCTTCTTCCAGGGCACTTTCACCTTCTTTTCATCAGTTTTTGTCCTACAGAACCTTCCAGGTTCGTTACCAACGCTCCCTTTACTCCATCCGCTTCATAGCTGCTGGGGTTCCTCAAGGCAGCGTCTGGGTTTGGACTCTATTCTCTATCTTCACTTCCGACCTCCCTCATCCGGCACGCGTTACAGAATTTCTGTATGCCTACACTTCCAGACACCGTTCCCTCAGATTCGCCATCCAAAACCTCGAAAGAGCTAGCACCCTACTCGACAACTGGTACTCCGCTAATGGACTTAAACTGAACCTCACCAAATGCAAAACCATCCTCTTCACAAATTCCACATCCCCCGTTTCTTCAACCTCCCCTATCTCGCCATTCGCCAACAATCAATTCCCTGGACCCCATCTGTCAAGTACCTTGGCCTGACTATTGATCGCAGACTTAACTGGGTTAGCTATACGAAAGAACTGAAGAAAAAGATGTCTCAACGCTATTGCAGACTGAAGCCTATTCTTGCAAACAAAAGGATCAAGCTGCATATAAAACTTGGGCTCTACATGACCTGCATTCGGAGTTTAGAACTTTACGCCTGTGGCACCCGAACAACCGTCTCCCCCGTCTATCATGCCCTCATGCCCGCTAAACCATTGTCACCGCCTTTCAAGTCAACCCTACCCGGACCTTGTTCACGCCCTACTCTACTCATCTCACACGGACAGTTACTCGTCGCTCTATCCGTCACTATGCGTCAGATATCCTTAACCTACTCATACCTATATGAAACACAAGCCTGCAGCTACAGCTTTCCAAACAACCCACCCTGACCAACCCCCATTGTCCTCTTCATCAATCCCTAACACTTTAGCGCTCCTAAGTCGCCGGACACCAGCGAACGTGTGACGACTGAAGAAGAAAGAATAGAAGCAATGAACATAACAACATCTGAAAAATAATCAGGAAGAGCACAAGAGTGCAGGCCTGACATCGAGTGATAACACAACAGCGTACCATTCGTCTCTTTTTTTTACATTTATATTTTTTCTTTATTTTCTGTTTGCTCGAATCTTAATTAAATCAATGGCAATTGTATTATTGTAACGGATTCTCGTTATTTTTTCAATAATTTAGTGATAAAAATGACAATATTACTATCAAGCTGTAAAGTAGAAAGAGTTGCAATGTCTTAAATTTCAAGAAACGCTCAATAAGACATCTAATTTATATCGTAAGTTTTTTTGTTTTGTTATGCACTGGTATCAATGGTTACTTCTTTACTACAGCTTTTCCATCACCCATTCTACCTTTCCGACATCCGCTAAGTCTCATATTATTTCTATCTTGCCTCCAAATATTGTCTTATACGTTTTACTTATTTTGTAAATGTAAACATATAACACGGATATCAAGTTTCTTTGAGCGTAATTTACGATAATACACGGTGCACGTGCAACCGTATCTTCTTGCAAAACACTTGTGTGTTCGCAATTCTGCTGGGGTTTTTTTCAACAAATAGTAGTTGTTTTGTTTGGAACGGAGAGTCATCTACGATAACATCAAAATTAAATGCAAAAATTTAAAAGCACCAGTGTTCTCCCTGTTCTCAGATATTTTTCTGTAATACAAATGTATTAGCTCACTCTACCTCTGTCATCGCATATACATCCTACGGATGCCTCTGTCAGAGTGAGCGCAGACGAACGGAGGGACCATGCTCGCCGCTACAACCCCATTATTTCGCTAAAGTGAGACTTAAATTATTCAGTGGAAGCAGTCGTGGCCCGTGCTTGCCGGCCACCACGCCTCAAGTCCCCTGGCGTCCACGCGCCTGTTGACTTGCAGCTGTGGCTTTCGCGATTCGGATGACCTCACCTTGTGCTCCCCTCAGCTACATTCATTACTCACCACTGTCATCAGCATTCAGAACTACAAAGATTTGAATTTCCTATTAAATTCATGTAAATCTTGAACATGATGTAATGAATTAGCGATGGTAGGTTGGTAGGTATATTCTTCACAAATCAAGTTCCGATTCAAAAGGACTTATTCAAACTTTTAAATCTCATTTGTTTTCAACAATTTTTTTCGAACAATGGTGTCTCAAAATTCCATTAAAATACATTTCTTATTAGCATTTAAATTTTCATGAAATTGAAAAGAGTTTAATTAAAGACATCTTTTTTATTGTTTTTTTACTGGGTATTTTGTGAAATACTTTTCGTAAAATAAAAGGTTTTGCTATTGATCTCAAGTTATTATTCAGAAGTAATTCCGGAACTTTTAAAAAATTTAATCATCAGTGTTTTTCAAAACACAAATCGCTCCATTTAAAACATTTTGTAGCGTATGTATTTTTCAATAATTTTCTGGGTTGGCATTGGAAATATTATTAGATACAATTTTCCGGAACATTTCGATAATTTAAAGATTCTTTGAGTAGTAAAGAATGTGAATTATATTCATGACAAATAATTCATACATCAAAATATTCGCTTTCTGAGCAATCTCTTTGTAGCAAGCTTAAACTCCCTTCAAGATCAAACGCAGCCATGACAGAGAGGACTCTAGGAATTTGAGCTGGAACATTGTAGGTGTCTCTATCATCTTTCCTGCGCAATGGCTGGATTTGGTGTTGCACTGCGTTGCTTGTTAGCGTCCCTTCTGGTGACTGAGTGAAGAGACGATGGAGCGCATCGATAAGAAATTGCAATTCGAATCCATGCGCCTTCTATCACTACCACCACCAACTCTTCCATCGGCGTACCCACGGTATCACCACGTCATTCCTTTTTTCACTGACTCTACTGCTATCTCCCCTGGTACTGACGCCTCCGTAACCACCACTACTCCTACTACCTTCATTTCTGTCACAGCTCTTGCGACTAGCGGTCCCTTTACGCTAGCATGGCGAAAACCAGTGGATACGGACGATGTTGCGCTGTGCTGTGGCACTGGAGCTTCCGGTCGTGATATCGCACCCTCACGCTTCGCTTCCTACGCGTCTGCCCGACCACCTTCCATTTCGTCCGTTCTATGTCTCCTGCTGTATCTCTTCCCTCTCTCTGCTATTTCTTCATCAGTACGGCGTTCTTCTTGAGAATTGTGTGTGATCATTGCATTTTTTTAACGATTTTGATTCCAGAAAAATATACTTCTGTAGGAGGCGACCCAGGCTCTCTTACGCACGATCATGAATCACGTTGTGTCTGGAATGTCAATCTTATAAACCAAGAGGGGAAACGAAACCGTGAGGAAATATTGGGGATATCATGATTGGAATATACTGAGACAACCACCGGAGGGATATACGTGTCTCGTTTGTTGGATGTCACGCAGATAGGAGATTAAGATGTGTCATGATGAACGGTTCGAAGCTTATCTTCTCAATACCCCACAGGGAGTCTAATAATGCTAGAATCTCTTCAACACTCCAGTAGTGTGGGGGAGACTAGATTTATAATAACCAATATATGACAGTAATAATTCCTGAAAAAAATATAAAATTACTGAGATAAATATGAATTGATTTATTCCTTTTCTTTTCTTTTTTGACAAATTATTAATCATAATACATCTAAACATTCCTAATAAATACAATTGGGACATTTGGAATTCCAGTGTATGTTTCGCTATCATTATTATTATTAGTATTATACATTCTTAAGTTCAGAAACATTATCTTTTAATTTATTTACTGTAGATTTCCTCACAAGGAATCACTTGTCAGGTCTGGGGAAGTAAACGCAGACAAGTCAATAATGTTCGTATTTCTATGGGTAATCTCTAAGAAAAAATTAATCGAAAAATTTGCATTCTCTTCATTTAAAAGAAATTTACTTTTATCAGTTAACTTGAAAAAGAATTTTGTCCATTACACTTTGTGAAGTAAATATGACATATTCTTACCGTCAGTAACAGATTTAAAACATTGGTCTCATACGAAACGAGGGGACGCCGTCGTGATGTAAGAAGCTATTATCACGGCCTTCTGTCTATGACAACTTCTTGAGTCAATGGAAAATGAATCTGTAGAACAGAGCATTCCTCAACACAGGTGGTGCTGAGGAAACCGCACGTCAGACGCATCTCGAGATGACCAACTATGGAACTCTGCTCTGCCTATTCCTCTTATATGCAATAGGGTGAGTTTTTTGTCTCAGGAAATTGCACTAGTCAAACCCTGGTATCCGAAAGGTATATTTAGTAGTTCTTTTTAAATTGGAATATCTGTTTAATATTGCATATCAGAATGACATTAAGCCTGTGATAATACTATTAAAATAAAAAACCACAATGTGCGAATGTGATAATCCTAGAAATAGGTGTTTCAAATTTTAAATTATTAATAGATTTGTTGTTCAAAAGGATAAAAACTGAACTTTCGGATAAAATATTTTCAAATTTTTTAACATAATATTATATAAAACTTATCTCCCCAAATGTTCGCACTTTTAGTTGTTGTTTTTTTGTTAATCTTTAATAGTTCTATCAATTTAAATAGTTTAAAGTTTTCTTAGAATTAAAATGTTATTTATTAAATATAATTATAAAAGTTACCAAGGAGTTTTCGCCCAGAATTCATATTCCTGGTATACAAATACATCACTTATCTTAAGACTAAATATTCCCTTCCTTATTTACTATGGTCATTTCTCTATATAATTAAAAAAAACATTGGCGATTGGTTAAGAATGACGGGAGAAAAGGGGATATTTGAAAAATAACATTTTTGAATTAAATGTAAACGAGGCTATGCACGACGTACGATTTGTTTTACGATATTGTTTAAAAATAAATGAATATTATTTTCTTCAACAAATCACACATGCCTTTATCGAAAATTACGTATGAATGATTTTTAAATAAATTATATTCTGCGTGAGGGGTGAATTAATAAATATTATTTTGCACCTTTTGTGTTGTAATTTTCTGAGGAAGAAATTTATTTATATAGTGTCGTAAATGTAGAATATTGACAGGTTTTGTGAGTGTCATATGTATTCCTTTTGTCTGGCGGTTGCAACGTGCGCGCGAGCGGGGCGCGAGCGGGGCGCGAGCGGGGCGACGCAGGTCACGTCCGACGCTAGGTAACCGCTCCGCGGTAGCGTCGCCTGCGCCATTTCCTCGAAACGACACTCGCGCCCTCTGAGAGCGCGTCCCGCGGCCCCTCGCAGCTCCTTACCCTCCACGCCCACTGCTCTTCGTTCTCATATAGCCTGCAAAGGTTCCCGCACTTTACGACTCTGGGGCAGAATAAAGTCTTGCCTTCCTGCTTCCCTGCTGCAGCATTTTCTTCTCTATTGAGACCTGGAAAAAGAATGTAATTTATAAAATGCACTATAGACACCTAACGAGAAAATTCTTGTGCCATTGTTCAAATGAATGTGTGTCATATCGTTCCGTGTTCCTTAGGTTTCCTGTTTGCTCTCGCTTACCCCCTCCATAGGCCTGAATAATTTACATACATACAAGTGGGGGAAAATGTATCAAACTGTGAGAGTAGTTTTCCAATCTCGATTTTTTTCAAGTTTTTCAAACTGTAAATTGTCATACTCTTATTTATTATGTGTACTCGTGCCGCACAACGACCGTTTTTAGTGCTGAATGGGGACACATAGCGTTCAAAAAGTTTAAGAAGGTCGTTGTGCGGCAAGAGTACACATTATAAATATCTCATCTCTCTCTCTCTTTCCCTCTCCTTGTCATGCGCTTTAAGAGGGAGATTCTCTTTGGACAGATGGCAGCAGAACCATGCACAAGTCTCTGGAGTATCCACGTGTTTTCCGGTTGAGTCCTTTCGTCGTCGTCGTCGTCGTCGCAGAGAGCGCGAGAGAGAGAGGATGTCTCGTGCGGTTGTGTGCGGAACTCGCTCGCTTACAAGTGCGCGGAGGTAGTCAAGTGGAATGATCTGTGGACGCTCTTTGGTCATTAATGCTGCCTGGGTCGAGATACACAGATACACACCGCCTGAAATAACCCATGTGTTTTCATCTCTATTCACCTCATTTCGACTGTATATCTGTTATAGGCGGGGAGTAATTCTTTCACTAGGACACTTGATTTAATGAACTTTAATGTTTATCCGTGTTATAATTAACTCGGATGGAAGATAATTTATACTAATGAGTTTCTCAAGAAACAACACACAAGAAAGGTGGTTGTTGTGGCTAGTTTTTTTTTAAGGATATGTGTTTATAAGTTAGATATTCCTGGATGCTAATTCGTCCGTACATTAAACATCCATTTATTTGCATTATTATCTGCACTACAATGCAAGTTGAATTGAACTTGCAATGATGGAATTAATGTAACAATTTATTTATTTGATCTTTCAATGTGTTACATCATTCATAATTTGAAATATATTATTCATGCATGAGTATTATGTTCAAATATGGAATGAATATGTTTTTTTTTTTTTTCCGTGGGGCTTTAGGGCTCGTCAACATCAAAGGTCATTAGAGCCCATGCAAGAAGGGAAAAATGCAGTTTCGCACCATAGAGAAGAGCCATAGTAACTCTTCCCCGTGTGTGGGACTCGCCGAATATCTCGACCATACCCACTAAAAAACCCTCCTGAAATCAACAAGTATCTAAATAGAAAGATTAAAGAAAAGAAAAGAAAACAGAATACCAATACATTATTTCGCAAAAAAGGAAAACAATTTTCTAAATATCATATTTTTGAATTACAGAAACGAACGATGAAAACAAAGAAGACAATAAAGATGAAAAGGGAATGCAAATTTTAAACCCTCCCGAGAACTTGTGGGAGGAGCCCCGATCTACTCATAAAATTCAATAGTTTATTAACATTAACCGTTTCATTCCCGAGAATGGTTGGTAAATCTGCAGCCAGACCAATTTGTCTCCGTATACTTGAGTATCTTCTGCAATCAGTTAGTAGATGACGCACTGTCAGAGAACAGCTACACTCCTCACAAATGGGTTCATCATCAAGTAGTAAGAGATACCTATGAGTGAGAGGACAATGTCCTATGCGCAGGCGGGTCAGCAAGACCTCGTCGCGCCGGGCTGGCCTACAGGAACTGCTCCATGACTTAACACATGATTTGATAAGTCGGAGCTTATTCCTTTCAACAGCTAACCACTCATTGCTCCATTCACTGAGAATCCTTATCTTGACGAAATTTTGTAGGTCTCGTTTTGGAATCGTGGAGAAATCCACGCGATTCCTGAGGCATGCCGCCTTTGCGGAAACGTCTGCTTTCTCATTTCCACTGATACCCACGTGTCCAGGAACCCAGCAAAACATTATGTTCTTTCCGTCACTTTGCAGTGTAAAAAGTACATCCTGGATGTTCTGGATCAGCTTATCAGCTGCATACATGTTCTGGATTGCTTGGAGGGCACTCAGAGAATCAGAAAAAATCAGGAAATGTGATCCGCGGGAGCACTTTGTAGTTCGCAATGCTCGCAATATGGCGTAGCACTCAGCAGTGTAAACACTGCACAAGTCGCCTAGACGGTAGCCACTGGTCTCACGGGGAAATACCACGGAGCAGCCGACACCATCAGCCTGCTTCGACCCGTCGGTAAACACAGGGATACGGTCCCGGTATTTGTAGAGGATTAGCTGAAAGTATATCCTCAACATCGGAGCTGGAGTGTTCTTCTTGTCATGATGCAAAAGATCGAAAATAATCTTCGGCTTGTGCAAAGCCCAAGGGGGAGACTTACTAAAACCTTGATGTAAGACATTAAGTGTGCGTATATTTAAGGTTTCCAAAATTTGTTTGGAGCGATATCCAAAAGGTTTGGTTGCTCTCAGTCTGTTGTTGTAGAAACGGATGGAAGAAGAGGATGGATGAAAAACCGCGTTGTGTACCAGATTGTCGGGTAAAGTTTGCAAGTGGCAAAAGTGTCGTAGCATGAGGATTTGCCGCCGGAGGGAAAGAGATGGTTCGCCACTCTCGACATACAAACTCGGAATGGGACTAGTGCGGTATGCTCCCGTAACCAGTCGAATTCCGGCATGGTGGACACTATCCAACTTCTTTAAATAGCTTGCACGAGCAGAGCTATATACAACGCAGCCATAATCGAGCCGCGATCTTATGAATGCTCGATAAAACTGGTGCAGGGAATAGCGATCAGCGCCCCATTCCCTGCTACTGAGGCACTTCAATAAATTCAGAGATTTTAATGTTCTTGCTCTTAGGTCTGTTAGATGTTCAATCCAATTCAATCTCTGATCAAAAATCAGACCTAGGAATTTCACAGAAGGATAGAATTTGAGAACGTTGTTTCCCAGGGCGAGGTGAGGTTCTGCCAGAAGGCTTGGTCTCCTACTGAAAAGAACACAGCGTGTTTTCTCAGCAGAGAAACGAAAACCTGTCGTTTTCGACCAGTGGTATAATCTATTAAGGACGAGTTGAATTTGTCGCTCCACACCTGTGACACTCTGTGATGAACAAAAGATAGCAAAGTCATCGACAAAAAGAGAGTGTAAAACAGGATTCTTTACAGTAGACGTTATGCTGTTTATGGCCACTGCAAAAAGGGTCACACTCAAGACTGAGCCCTGAGGAACACCGTTCTCCTGAAGAAGGAGATCCGAGGTGTCTCTTCCAATTCTATAGCGGAAAGAACGTTTATCCAAAAAGGACATGAGCATCAGAGGAAGACGTCCTCTAAATCCCCAGGCATACAGTTGTTGTATAATGCCATGACGCCAAGTAGTATCGTAAGCCTTCTCGATGTCAAAGAATATTCCAATGAGATGTTGTCTTCGGACGAAAGCATCTTGAATTGCTGATTCCAGGAGAAGTAAGTTGTCCAAGGTGGAATGGAACTTTCTGAAACCGCACTGAGATCGACTCAGCAAGTCATGCCGTTCAAGATACCAGACGAGACGTCGGTTGATAATTCTCTCCAGAGTTTTACCAACACAACTCGTCAAGGCAATGCTTCGATAACTACCAATGTTCGTTTTGTCCTTACCAGGTTTTAGTAAAGGGAGAAGCGTTGCTTCCTTCCAGGAATTAGGGAATACTCCTTCGGACCATGAAAGATTAAAGATATCCAGAAGGTACTCTTTCGATTCGAGACTTAGTTGTCTCAGCATTTCATAATGAATTGAATCGGGGCCAGGAGCAGTGTTGTGGGCTGTCGCTAGAGCTGACTCAAGTTCCCACAGAGAGAAGGAAGAGTTGTAGGGTTCCCAGTTGGTGGAACGAAAGTCAAAAGATGTGCTCTCTGCTGTTTCCCTTTCTCTCGCGAAATCAGGATCGCAGTTTGCTGTAGATGTTAAGTCAGCAAAATATTCAGCCATTGCTGTTGCCATTTCTCTGCTGTTGGTGAGAATCCGACCCTGATAATTGAGTCCAGATATTGGGACTCGAGAATACCTTCCAGATATCTTTCGGATGGACTCCCATACTTTAGTGGACGATGTTGTTCTCTTAATGGTGCTTAGAAACGCTTTCCAGGAGGTGGATCTGGATTCTTTGATAGTTCTGCGCGCTTTTGCTCTAGCAATCCGATATGCGGCGAGGTTTTCCGGAGATGGACTAGCCTTAAATCTCCGCAATGTTCTTCGTCTTGCCCGAATGGCGGAGCGACATGCGTCATTCCACCAGGGGACATGAGGTCTTCGCGGAAAATTAGATGTTTTCGGAATGGATTCATCAGCGGCATGATGAATCACCTGGGTCAGATGGTCGACCCTCTCTTGGACATTACCCGTTTCTCTGAAGACAGACAGGGAACGGTACTGTGTCCAATTAGCCTTACTGAGAATCCATTTCTGTGGCTTGCTTTCGGGAATAGTCACACGTTCCTGCAAGGACAACCAGATAGGATGATGGTCGCTACCATGCAGATCATCTTCTACCCTCCATTGAAAGATATCAGCAACTTCAGGAGAGCAAACTGACAGGTCTATAGCAGTCCATGAACCCGTGCCTAAAGCGAAGTGGGTCATCTCCCCGGTGTTCAATAGACATAAATCTTCTTCCTCAAAGAGACAATTCAGCAGTCGGCCCCTGGGGCAATCGCTCGACGAGCCCCACAGTACACTGTGGGCGTTGAAATCTCCAAGGAGGAGGAATGGTCGAGGGAGCTGATGAATTAAATCTCTGAGGGAGGTCTCCGAAAAATCTCGTGTCGGAGGAAGATATATAGAACACACGGTCATGGCTGTCGCGCCATGAACTTTGACTGCTATAGCCTGGATGTCAGTTTGTAGGAGAACAGGCGAGCAGAGGATTGTGTTTTTAACAAACACGGCAACTCCACCTCTTGCTCGATCTCCCGTGGTGTCGTCATATCTGAAGCCGCTGTATCCTCGCAGAGAGGGTGAGTGTTCTGGTGAAAGGTGTGTCTCTTGTAGGCAGATACATATCGGATTACGACGCGCTAAAAGTTGTAACTCTTCACGTTGAGTTCTATAGCCATTAAGGTTCCACTGAAGTATGGAAGCCATTAGTGTTTGGAGCCTCCGGGGTCAGGTTCGTGAACGTGTATTTCCGCGTCACCATCGGACAATACACGTTCTGACTCCGAAGAAGAAAGCACAGAGACGTACTTTTTACGTCTGTGCGATTTCTTTCTTAGTGTTGTATTTGGTTTTAAGATGTTTACAGGGTTCAGGGGTTTAACCCTAGAACCAGGCTTTGTCTTTGTTTGTGTCTTTGTTGATGGTTTAATATTCGATTTAGTTGTTATTTTTGTAGTCGATGGACGAGCTGTTGGTGTTTTAGTTTTTTCGGGAAGGGCTGAGTCATTTTTCTTGCCGCATTTGCACTGACATGGGCACGACGTTGTCGTAGACATGTCAGTAAAATCGGCCTGAACAGATACGTTCTTCATCTGTTTTGGAGTCTTGGCTGCGGTGGAGTAACTAGTAGAAAATACAGGGTGTAATGCCCTGTATTTCTTCCGCGCTTCACCGTACGGGATCTTCTCCGTAGTTTTAATTTCCTGCACTTGTTTTTCTTCGAGAAAGGCGACACACTCCCTGCTCCATGCCGGGTGACTGCCTGTGCAATTAATGCACTTTGCAGGCCCTGGGCATGAGACGCCGGGTTTGTGTGCCTCCTTTCCGCACTTTCCACAAGTATCACGTCCCTTACACGATGTTGTCGTGTGTCCAAACCTCTGACACTTAAAACAGCGCAAAGGATTCGGAATAAAGGGACGGACCGGAAGGTTAAGCCATCCAGCTTTTATGTCTTTTGGTAGTTGGGGACAGTCAAAAGTTAAGACGAAGGTACTGGTCTTTTCCAGAACACCATTCACCCTCCTCATGATCTGACTGGCCTCAACTACATGGTCAGCCTTCCATTCTTCAACAAGATCGTCTGTTGTCATCTCCATTATGTCCCTGCATGTTACGACCCCCTTGCTGCGATTAAGCGCAGCATGGAGTTCGCACTTTACAGGGAACTCGCCCAGCTTCGTACAATCGAGAAGTTTCAAAGCTTGCTTGCTTGTGTTAGTCTCAAGCAGCATGGTACCGTTTCTCAGTCGTTTAATGGTCTTTAATGTACCTACGAGACCTTCTAAACCTTTAAAGATATAGAATGGGGACACTTTTTCAAGTGTCCCGTCTATACGACACATAACAATATAAACATTCTCATAGCGAATGCTCTGTAACTTTGGCTTTGGTAAAGTTTCTGAAGTGGGAGGGCTGTCAACCCTCGGCCGCTTCGATAACCCTGGGGCGGAGTACTTACCTTGCGACTCGCCCACTTCGCAAGGCAGGGGAATTGATGTATCTTTCATTTTGTCCCACGAGTTCGGGGGAAATAAATGTCCGGTGACGTGGAGCCCCCGCATCACGCCACTAAGCCTTGCTCAACTGAGGTGCGGCAGTTGCCCCAGAGGTTGAAACGCTAGAGAGTGTTTGACCTCAACACCCATTCACCTCATCGGCGCGTAACACACCTTGAGTTTGAGGGGTTTTTTATAGAGGTTTAATCCTTCCTCGCGACCCGGCCAATGAAGGCAAGATCTCCGTCCTTTAAAACAAGCAACTTTCCACCATCGCGCCAATGGTGGTCGCTGAAGCATGTCCAAAGGTTACGGTGTCCGAGGACTGGTGGCGCAGTACCAGTTCCCAGCTCGGGGCCGTGGGTTCGCCAAACCCATACTCAGTGTAAACTGAGTTCCCTGCGGGGGAAAGAAGAAAAAAGAGAAGAAGAGGAAAGAGAAGAAGAGGAAAGAGAAGAAGAGGAAAATGAAAGATACCCTAGCCCTAATGGCGTCGGGATCGAAAAGAACAAGAGGTGACCAAGGGAGGTCAGAAAAGAGAAAGGAAGGAGCATGGCACAAGTAAGTGGAAGCAATGCCAGACTCAGCTCGGGGCCCCGTGTTCGCCAAACACGTACTTACTAGATGTAAGCCCCCTGGGGGGAGGGAAAGAAGAAGAAATAGAGGAAAGAGAAGAAGAGGAAAATGAAAGATACCCTAGCACAAATAGCGTCGGGATCGAAAAGAACAAGAGGTGACCAAGGGAGGTCAGGAAAGAGAAAGGAAGGAGCATGGCACAAGTAAGTGGAAGCAATGCCAAACTCAGCTCGGGGCCCCGTGTTCGCCAAACACGTACTTACTAGATGTAAGCCCCCTGGGGCGGGAATGAATATGAACAAATAGAAATGAATATGAGATGTTTACTGAAGTTTAATGTCAGTTCTTAAATTTAAACACCCAGAAATCTATATTCAAAATTTATATTTTTAAATTAAGATGCATTTACCAAGAAGTTGATTTTCCACTAAATACTTGGTTTAAGCATTTTCCCAGAAAACACTGCCTTAAGAACATGTGCAAGCCATTAGGTGACAGTAACTTCCTATGTAATAGTGACAAGGGACCTAGAAAAGTGGCAATAATTAGCTAAACCGTAGTCCGTAATAGTCCGTAATTCCAGCTGGATGTCAAGAAAATTGTTCAAAATTCAAGGATGAGATACTCGGAATAACGGACTTCTGATCGAAGCAATTATCTGGGATTGACACGTGATTCTACTCGCGTAAATTTTCGATTCGATATTGCGTAACGATACTTGCTATCCATCTGGAATTTTCGGTGAGTAATCAGCATCACAAAGTAAGTCTTTCCACCACTAGATGAATTATGATGAGTAAAAAAGTTTAAAATGGTTGTAATTGCAACTGATACAACTTGTGAAAGTGATGAATTTTATACAGTTATAGGAACAATGATTTTTTAGCAATAGAGTGATTAAATTAGTAGTTCGTTTAGTAGGAACTCTCAGAGTCAAACGACGTTTATTAACTGTAATTAGAATACGAGACTATGGATGGGAGATTCTCTGAATGAATATTGACCTACATAAGACTGAATGTGTTTCATCTATTCAGATCGTGACAACCTCAAAAGATACTGCTTCTACATTCGGAGGCCCAATATCGCCTCGAGAATTTCTCATGAAAGCAAGAATGCGAGAAAGGTGAGTGTTGGACCATCCACCGCAAGCGACGTGCTGTGTAACACTTTGTTGTTATGCAAGGTCGGAATTCGTCTCGTTACGTGCGGTCTGCTTTCCTGACTTGGTATTCTTCATAATTCTAATTAGTGGATAATAATTAATTTTTGTGGGTAAACAAGAATTAGTTTTGTCTAAAATGGAAGAATTGCGACTAATTAACGATGATAACAGGTCAATAAATTATGTAAATATTCAAGAAAGAGAAACATACATTTGTTTTGCAATCCATTTCAAGAAATATTGCTTATATTATCTAACAAATCTCTGTGAATAATTTTTTGCTTGCTGGGTAACTCTTATAATTTTATTTCCTATGAATCTGCAAAGTAGATGTGAAGATTGCTTCACGATCAAAACCCATTGTCTAATTTCAGTGACGCCGTTCGGATGCTTAACAGGTGAATGTATTCGAAGAACCGTGACAATATCTGTTAGGATGACCTCTTTTGTGGCAAAATATTGTAACCTAAGAATAGGGCGCCCGAATGTTGTCAAAAGAAGGGGATATTAACGGTTTTATATTTAAAACTAGTTCATTACCCACAGCTATGCTCTTGTGTAAGTTGTTATTTTTATGTATATAGTCTCTCGCGTATTCTTATCGGTATTGTGTGAGTATATTGAAGGTAGAAGTGAAACCCATCCTACTCTTAGTTGAAATATCTTTCCTTAAAGTCTATATTTTCACTGTAATGCACTTGCGTATTGCGGTTTGCATACTACAGCGTATTTTTACGAAAAATTATGTGCCAAGCGACTGACATAATCTGTGCTGAACAATGACATTAAAAAAACAATTTTGAAATGAAAGATCCATGTAGACCACCTTAAAAATTGCAAAATTTGAAGCTCTGGGCTTTTCCTTTTCTGTACAACGCGAATCTTCCCAGACAAGCGCTCTGTTATATTTCTATACACGTAAGTTGAAAAGGTGATACGTTATCTCCGAATGTTTGTGATTTTCTTCACAATTATGTATAACTATCTCGTTTAAGTGCGCCTTTATCTTCCTATTGAGACGGACAATCTCGTCTTATCCCTTTCAAACAAAAATTTCTGGAGAAGCAGAAGCATTACTGAAGAATATGCCCCCTGCTTGGTTGCTGTATGGGAAAAATGTTACAGAAGGATATTGGCAACTATGTACAGTAATTGATGATCCATTTTTTCGGAGACATTACCTTGGGAGACAAATTGCCCTTGTAAGTCTTAGACATGTTCATGCGCTCTCTTCTTGTAAAATGCATCGAACGATACTCCATTACTAACAAGGAAAAGCAACGAAGTGTTTTCAACTCATAATCCACGCAGTAAATGAAAGGGAAAAGCGTCATGTAATCGATGCACTCAGCTTCGTCGCCCAACTAAACAATCTCCTTTTAAGGTTCGACTTCAGCTGCTGCTGTGTCGTAGCTCCTTATTTCGCCTTCGTGACTGAGGGGCCCTTCCTCATATGCGTGTTGCGCCATGTTCCGTTTCTGAGACCATTTATCAGTCGCCGCGCTGCGCCGATGCGACTCGTGAGCCAACCCTACCCCTTCGTCACTAAGCTCAAGTGCCAACGTGAGCAGAGACGCCCAGCCATGTCGGCTGATTCCATTGACGCCCGCCGTGGGATACGAGCGACAGTCTACGGACGAACGCTTTCCTCGATGGATGACTTCATTCACTGTCGTTTTGGTTTCGGATCACTATGTAATGTATACTATGTAATAGCAAGCGTCTCTATTTCACTTCAAAATATTTAATACATTTATTTAATTTAAAAGAAACGTCCACTAATATGCATCTCACAGCTTAGAATCGACACATTGTCTTGAAGAGAGTATTGAGTAAAAATTGAGAAAAATAATTCTCTTATATATGGAATTATGAGTTCATATATCTGCCTTTTCATATTCAATCTGACTGAGACGCTGAAATACGTAGAGGGGTGTATTTTGCTATTATCTCTCGCAATAGCCATAAGACGTTTATTCAAACGAAAGAGTTGGTTGGGATAAGTTAAATATTTATAATTGAAACAGATACTTTAAGTATTTTGCCAAAGGTTTATCAACTGTTTGCAATTTTTTTCCATACCAGGTGTCCAAAATGCATTTTTATTGTTTTCTAGTCGTCATTTTAAGGTAATTGCATTAATTGAAAATCTTTCAATAAACTACATAGGATATGTCATAAATATTAATGGAAGAAGAATGAATAGGGGTTTGATGCCTCTGAGGTTGTTTAATGGATGTTTCCTTGTCATCGTATGATCCTTTTTGTTTTCACCATAAGGTGTGGGTACTTGACTCTACGATCGAAGCTTGCTTCCCATTTCTGAAAAACGCGTTGCTCCCATTGCAAACCAACAGCCCATTGGCAGTCTTTTGTTCGATTACGACAGCGAAAGTAATTAGGTTGAGGAGGCTGATCGTGTCAGCAAACAACGTCTGACTGCCTGATAAATTGGCCTGTCGTCTAAGGCTGCTATCGGCCTAACACCCCTACTGACGAGGGTATAGCTAAGACTGAAACCATTTAGCTGTTACAAAGACACCACGAATGATTTAATAGTCTGATATCCCTTTTGAGATCAAAGGATATAACGGCATTTATTTGATACTGAAGGGTAATATCTAACAATGATAAATGTTGGGTAAAACAGAAATGAAATAATAAATGAATGGCAAAATAGAATTAGAATTATTGAAAATATTACGTAATAAATTTACTCCCTTTCATGTCTCAGCTTTTGCTATGACTCATCATTTAACATTCTGTTACTAACACATTACTAACAGATTCTGCTTCTTCATAGAAGCATTTTTCATTATTAATATTTTGAGACCCCAACTGCGTTCTTTGGTTCCCTGAATCTACCGAAAATATATGCCATAAAACACAGTAGACAAAATGAATATAATCTGCAACATCTGCCGGAAATACCCTTTTTCTTGTGAATGAACCTACAACAGTAGCTTGTGGTGGCATTTGCGCACCCTATAATGCAATACCGGTAAGTAGGGGAGCGCAGATCTGAGTCACCGCTCTGTCAATTTGGGTGAGATTTTCCCTGTCTCATCCTCGAACCATGTTGGTTCGTTACAAAGTTCCCAGTAACCTTACTTCATTACCAATTGTGACTAGAAAGAAGAGTCCTCGTGGTCCAAATATCGTCATTAGTCTAATAGATAATAATTATAATAATATTAATAATACAAATAATATTGAAAAAGTATGTAATCACGTAATTTTTAGGAACAAAATCGTTATTCTTGCGAGGATTTCTTGGATTTATTTCTTCCTATGGTTAATTACTGCGGCATTGGAACCTACCACCACTTAGATAAAGTATTAGACTTCTCTCACAATCAGGAATAAATGGAAAAAAAATAACTTCGACCTGACGTTTAATCTGATCCGAAATTTCCTCTCTAGAAATACGAGTAGTTTCAGGGTGATCGCTAACTGATCACGGAACGATAAGCGGAGTGCTTACATCATACGCAGTCTCGATTGCTTCTTTGACAGTGAATGATACCATTATTCATTTTCAGCTGTATAAGCTCGTCGACGGAGAACCTCGTCTTGAATACGTAGGTGCTTCCTATTGAATAAGCTTATATAGAGAAGAGCGTGCGTGAGGTCTATCAGCCGAGAGCAGAGGACAATGAAGCTGTGGCGGCAGCTGGAGGCTCGGTGCTCCCTTAGGAGCAACCTTCAGAACGTGCTTACGTCCCTCACTCCCTCAACACCACGCTCTCTCGGGGATTACACTGCCCTGCACAATCGCCACCATGGATTAATTAGTAATCCATTGACAGAAGGTCCGGGCTCATCTCTTGGAGTGGTTCTTGCAGGATTCTCACGTGCTCCGGTTTATTAATGAGAACCAACTAATCCTTGGATGAGCTTTGGGGTTGATGAAATGTCTATGAGAACTACGTGTAAATCAATCATTTACTGTTTATTCAATATCTATGAAAACTACGTGTATCAACCAATGTTTATTCAATATCTTCAAAACCTGAACACTATTTTAGTGATATAACTATGCGAAGAAATAATTAAATAAATTTTGAAATGAGGATATAAAATCTTTGTGGACGGAATGGAATATAAAGAAAAAATGGATCATTTTTTAGAAGTAATGAAAGATCATCCTATCAATTCGATCAAAGTACCCGAAGCGCGAAAAAAGCTCTCAAAGGGCGGAAAATGAGAGTTAAATGGGGATACACAACTGTGCAAACGTAGCTCTTTTTAAAAACATCTAAGTAGTAGAGCAACCCTTAATTGTAAGCCAATAAAGAATTGTTAAATAAATACATTGAATAGTTTTCAAGCATTTTTAGTAGATTTAAAAAAATATATATGTTTGATGTTCAATGGTGATACGTGACGTTTAAATTTTGTATCCGAAATGAATTCAAATATGCTAAATATCATATGAGATATTTGTGTTAATTCTTACGCTTCCAAGCATGTTTCTCTTGATACGATACATCTATCTACGTTTCACTGAGCCGGTATGTATGTGTATGTTATGTTAACATTAGCTTCATCTATGAGCGTGGTACGTGACTTTAAGGTATTGTGTATTATGTTGATGAACCGTCTTGTAATATAGTCTTGTCTATGGAACTCCGTGTTCCAATAACAGACTTCACCGTTATCATGTTATGCCAACGTTGAGGGGGTGGAAAATTGGGTCACCTCTTCTTACACGATCTCCAGCGTAGCTAGAGAACCTCTATTTTTCTCTTTTACTTTCTCCTTGAGTATATGTCTCATTTCTTATTGTTAAGTTATACATTATTTCGTTTTTTTGTAATATCTATAAAGCAATCTAATTTGTTAGGAGACTAATAATGGGTACACTAAATTTGTAAGTAATTTGTGAGACTCAAAGCGAATACTACTGTGTAAATCAGTGTAACTGAACTTCAAACGTTATATTCCCACTGAATCTTACACATATTAGAAGCTTTGGAAAAAATTATAAAAACAAACTTCATGGAAGCTAAAAAATTGAGGTATTTAAATGAAATAATTCCTCAATAAATGTTCGTTCACTGAGATAATTAAGTAATTTTCTATACTGGTCCATTTTCTTATTTTTTCAGTTTGAAAATCTGTTTAAAGAAGCTTTTTGTAAGTGAAGAATTAATTTTCATATACCCATTAGAATGTTCTTAATTACTTAATTATCTCTGTGAACGAACATTTATTGAGGAATGATCTCCATTAAATGTCCGTTTATTTTTGTAATTTATTTTTTATATAAATAATAATAAATTTATTATCAAAAAAGCAGTACTAACTGCGTATGACCACTGCGTAGGACAATAAACTAATTTACTCTCCGGAAGCAAGCAAGGGACCATCCCATCAATTCCGATCAAGGGTCCTAAGGCAGAGGCAGATTCAAAAATTTCAGCAAAAGGTCCTAGATAAGATAATAAGTTAGCTGCGAGTTATAATACTAATAGAATGTCAATATGTTTGTAATTTAACCAAAAAATTTACATGTACAAATTATTATCGAACTATAGATTATTCTGAGTATAGTGTTTAAAAATCATAAGAATTGAAATAACACTAAATTCACGATTTATTGTTACAATAAACACGCTCCTAGACAAAGCCGGGAGAACCTGTATAAGAAATCCGCCTATACCCAAAGAAAAACTGGAGAGAAACACGAGCGAGGGTGGGGCTACAGAATTTATGTTCACAACCGTGCCAAAGTTGCGTACACATAAAAATAAATTAATATGAGCCATACGGCAACACAACCATGCAAGAAAATAGTTTTTGAAATTGTTATAAGTTGTTTAAAAAGTACTACAGCAATGGCGTGATAAAGTACAAGACAAATTTAACTTTAATTAAAATCAATAAATTCTTTTACAGTGTAGAAGCACTGGTGCAGGAGGTAGTTTTTAACCGCATATTTGNTTTCATAATGTCTTTTATATTCTTGGGCAGGGAATTATATCGAACGATTCCCGAATGATAAGGTCCTTTTTGGCAAAGAGTGGTTGACACTCTAAGGCGATGAATGTTATTACTAGTGCGAGTATTGTGTTCGTGAACGAGACTGTTTCGTATAAAGCAAGGGTGGTGCTTCAGTAATTCGGTCTTAACAAACACGACCGTTTCATAAATATAAATGCAGGGAAGTGTTAAAATATTTAATTCCTTGAATAAAAGTTTACAAGAGTTTCGGGGGTGAGATTTACAAATTATCCGAACTAGCCTCTTCTGAATTCTGAAAGTTTGAATACTCTGACCGGAATTGACCCAGAAGGTAATGCCGTAACGTAATGGGAGTAAACGTACGCAACAGGAAATACGTGGACTAACTACGTTAACTAAAATTGGGAATACGTAACTCAATTTGCTTAATTGGGTATTAAAATTGTCAACGTGACAATTCCATTTGAGGTTGTCTTGAATATAAAGACCTAAGAATTTTGTATCCGTAACAGTTTTTAATTGTTTTCCGTTTAAAGAAAAAGAAACCTCGGGTAAAGGTTTTGTGAAATGACATAGACACTGTTTTGTCAGTGTTTATAATGAGACGATTTGCATGGAACCAAGTCGAAAGATTTCCTTCGCGATTTTCAAAAGTTGACGTGTAATTTTTAACAATATTCCACATGGCTTTCATTCGGTTGTTTNTCGTTTTCCATAACTTTAGCTGCATAGACTACTTTTCGAAGTATAGTCTTATATTTACGAAAATAATTATGGAATTCGGGTGGTTGGTTATAGCGTTTTGAAAGGTAATATAAACGGCGTTTGTTTTTGAAGAAATTCTTATCTCTTGGGTGATACATCTATTATATTTCTTTGTGTTAATTAACTTGCGTTTAATGGGAAAACTAGAGTTATAATGTATTAGGAATATTGAGATAAATACATTGAATTTGTCGTCGGTGTTTTGGCAATTGTAAACATCTTTCCATGTTTCTTCACGCAAATAATTTATAAATATGGATTTATTTATGTCATTAAACTCTCTTGTAAATTTGTAAAGGATTTTAAGCGGTTTTAGTTTATTATTAATAGTCAATACTTGAGCAAGGTGATCACTGTATCCGGCGATAAACACTTCAGAGAGATACGAGATTCCATTGTTGACTATAATTTGATCTAGCAATGTTTGAGATGAGCCGGAGAGGCGAGTGGGGTCGTTTATCGTAGTAATAAGGTTGAAGGAGTCGATAAGATTCTTGAATCGATTAACTGGTGAATGTGCAGAGTCGGATGTACTCAAGAAATCGATATTGAAATCACCACATATAACGATAGATTTAGTAGATTTATGTGCGATATGTTCTAAAACATTTTCGAAGTTCCGAAAAAATATGTCAAGATCTGATTGAGGAGGTCTATAAATACACAAAACAACAATACCGGTGTCGGTCAGATTAACTGCAGAAAATTCGAACACACTATCTACGCAGAAGTTCTCGTAGCCTGTCAGTGGAGAAGATAAAATATCATTACGAACATAGATACACGTACCTCCGTGGGGATTTTTGCCTTTAAAATTTTTGCCGATAGTATGAAATTGCTAAATAATAATTAGAAATAGCAGTATCGTTGATGTTGTTAGTTGAAAGCCAATGCTCTGTGAGGCATAGCAAATCTAATCGACTTTCGTGTACCAGAATTTCAATGTTTGTCAATTTGTTTGAGAGGGATTGGACATTATGATGAAATATAATTTTTTATTTTCACAAGAAGTTTGTGACTCACGAGAAATGGAATCGACGTTAGATTGTGGAGAGAAATTTGAAATTGGTACAGCTTCTAGTTCTCGATCAAGCTCGCACACTGTTTGATTGTTTCCTTTCTTGTGTAAAGGTTTCACTTTAACTCTCTTAAATATGTTAGGAAACACCCCTTCTGCTAAAGAACTATTAAAAATATTTACGAGTAGATTTAATACAGCGTGAGACGAAAATTTAACAATAAGCTCTGGTACATCATCTATGCCTGTTGAAAATTTGTTTTCTAATGAGCTGATGAGTCTCACGACTTCACTGGCGTTAGTTTCGGAAGTGAACGTAGAATTGAGTACGTGGGTGGATATAATTCGAGGACATTGTTTGGATCTATTGAGTTCGTTATTTTACCTACTTCTGAGAAGTGAGAATTAAACAAATTTGCGAATTCCTGAGGATTTGATACGATTTTGCCATCGTTTAGTAAAGAAACATTTTCTTCGTGAGTTTCAGAAGTTGACGTTTAATTTTTAACAATATTCCACATGGCTTTCATTCGGTTGTTCGATTTTAATATACGCCTGTCGTTTTCCATAACTTTAGCTTCATAGACTAGTTTTCGAAGAGTAGTCTTATATTTACGAAAATAATCATTGAATTCGGGTGGTTGGGTATAGAGTTTTGAAAGACAACATAAACGACGTTTGTTTTTTGAAGAAATCCTTATCCCTTGGGTCATCCATCTTTTGTATATCTTTGTGTTAATTAACTTGCGTTTTATGGGAAAGCTAGGGTTGTAATGTTTTAGGAATATTAAAATAAACACAATGAATTTGTTGTTGATGTTTTGGCAATTGTAAACATCTTCCCATGTTTCTTCACACAAATAATTTATAAATATGAATTGATTTATGTCGTTAAATTCTCTTGTAAATTTGTAAAGGATTTTAAGTGGTTTTAGTTTATTATTAATAGTCAATACTTTAGCAAGGTGATCACTGTATCCGGCGATAAATACTTCAGATAGATACGAGATTCCATTGTTGACTATAATTNGGTCGTTTATCGTAGTAATAAGGTTGAAGGAGTCGATAAGATTCTTGAATCGATTAACTGGTGAATGTGCAGAGTCGGATGTACTCAGGAAATCGATGTTGATATCACCACATATAACTATGATGTGTTTTAAAACAATTTCGGAGTTCCGAAAAAAATATGTCAAGATCTGATTGAGGAGGTCTATAAATACACAAAACAACAATGCCGGTGTCGGTCAGATTAACTGCAGAAATTTCGAACACACTATCTACGCAGAAGTTCTCGTAGCCTTTCAGTGGAGAAGATAAAATATCATTACGAACGTAGATATACGTACCTCCGTAGGGATGTTTACTTTTACAATTTTGTCGACAGTAAGAACTTGCTAAATAATAATTAGAAATAGGAGTATCGTTGATGTTGTTAGTTGAAAGCCAATGTTCTGTGAGGCATAGCAAATCGAATAGATTTTCGTTTACCAGAATTTCAAAGTTTGTGAATTTGTTTCAAAGGGATTGGACATTATGATGAAATACATTTATTTTATTTTCGGGAAGAGTTTGTGATTCACGAGAAATGGAATTGACGTTAGATTGTGGAGAGGATTTGTAATTTGTAATTTTATATTATTGTGTTACTTTACAGCTGAGGATCTAACGGTCATTATATTCAAGTCACTATCTTATCCATATTATGTATCAAGTAAACACAAAAGTAGCCATTTCTAAATTGCTATGATTGATTACGAAATTACATATTATGTTCGGACCAAACTATGTACAAACCTAAGTATCTGGCGTACTCTGCGTCGACAGCGACGTAGGTCACTACGACTCAGATATTGCCCAGAAGGCCACAGCAAGATGGCCGAATCTTTGGTCGTTATGTCTACTTCGACGCGGTTTTTCCCGGACAAACAAGTTTATGTTGACTCCGGCCGGGGAAGCCTACAATTACATTTACCTTAGTTCATTTATAATAAATATGTATCAAGCATAACAATTTCATAATTGCCTTACCATTATAAATTTAGTCTACGTTTCTGCCAATACGTAGAGATGTATGTAATGGAAATAAAGAATAACTTTTCACGCTTTTAATAATTTTACATTTGATTTATTAATGCTATTGACGAGACTCGTTGCTGCCGTGATTTCGAAATTCATTTTCCGATCTCAAGTGGTGAACAAGACAGCTGTGATTAGTTCTAATTTAAACCCCACTTTAGAGCTACGTACTCTCTCCATAAGTTGTTGACCCTCGATTAGCAAAATAAAGAAATACCTCTCAGACGGGATACATCTGTAAATGTCAGTCAGAATGAGTAAACGCTCCTCGGAGAGAGGCGTTTCGCGTAAAGGGATAGCTGGTTTGGCAGACGGAGAGAGATGATGGAGTGAAAACAGAAGCTGTTGTGGGGGATTCAGAGCAGGAGGCTTAAGGCTGCCTGCATGTTGCACATTGTCGAAATGAACCCGTACGACTTTTGCGCGACAACCGCGAGCCCATGAACATTCAACCCGTGCCATCTCTCTCGGACACTGCCCCCCTCCCCTTCTATCCTTACCCTGCCACTCGTATTCCACTAGTCACCTCAACTCCCATCCCTTCTACTACATCCCTCTCCCTTTTCTCTCTACCCCCTTCCGACACTTCTACCGTCGGCCTTGTTTGTAACTCATTTAAAGCGGAAAGCTCGTGGCTCGGAGCTTAAAGAGGCAGCTGCAGACCACTGTCTCGCGTCCATCTCTTCACGCCCGTCCACCCAGAAATAGTGATGAGAGTCTTCGCAAAGTAATCGTCGCATTATAAACTAGTTTATTGATGGAGAATGAGGTATACGAGTGTATGATACCTTTGCTTCAGCGTCGAATTTGTATGGAGCACTATTACGATCCCCTTTTATATTTCTACTGATATTTATTTTAGAAATTTAGTTTACTTATAAAAATGTGAATGTATTCTAAAATAATCTTTAATAATTTAGTCTTGCATGACGATTCTACGACTTTAACATGCATTAAATGTGTCTTCTCTTTTTATTGGTATTACTTGCGAAGAAAAATCGCATTTAGTATAAACATACGTGTATTTGTAATATTTTCAGTGTAAAAATCCTCCATCCCAGTCAAGGAAATTATTACAAATTTTACTGTAGGAATTAAAATATGTAAAATATTTTTTTAAGTTCCCGCAAATTCACTCGCGATAGGTTTCAAATTTTGTTCGTATAATCGTTTTTTAATTTAGATTTATATCTATTGAAATCAATATTGTTTGTCGTATTCAATTGTCAAAACCATTGTGAATCATACTCCTAATGATAAAACAAAAAGTAAGCATGGAAAGAAGCTTTCGGAAAATCACAAGAGCTTCAAGAAAACGAGAGAAATGAACAAAGACTTTTTTAATGTTATTGTCTTAATACTTTTTAAAATAAACTAACAAATATTTCAGTACCAAGACATTATTTACCTTTTTTATATATGTAACTTGATTTTTTCCTGGGACTCAAAGATTTATGTTCTCGCGAGTTCAAAATTAAAAATTTTCTTGTAAATAGTATTACATCCGGAACTCAATGTTCCTATCGTTATTTTTATTAAACAGAAAATGCTTTTAACAATTACGAAAAATGCCTTAAAACCGGATTCTACCCATAAAATGACAGAACTATATAAAATGAGAACTCATATCTGATATTACCCATGGAGGAATATCTACACCCATGGAGGCTATGTGCCATCCTCCTTCCTCCGACAGGTAGGAACGTGAGGACGTGCTGAGTGGTCGTCGACGCGACGCCTGTGAGCGCCGCTGCGTTATCGTCCTTAATTCCAGCAGCCCTTCCGTGGGCTTTTCATTGTGGAAGACCTTCACGGTCCTAGCCACCAAATGGCTACAACCCTCACCGCCCTGCCGTACCCAGCGCTGCCCTGGCGTGCCCTGTCATGCCCTGCCCTACCTCGCTTTCTCCCTCTCTTGCTCTTCGCTCCCTCTACCTCGTCGCCGTCTATCGTCGTCCCTTGCGCGCCGCGGGGACAAATGACTGCATTTGGGGCGGACGACTGCGAGAGGAGTGCGATAGGTCTAGAGGTCGGCCAGAACGAGTGCTCACCTGCCCTACCTCCACTTCTGCGAATATAACACGTGTCGAAAGCCTTGCGAACCAAGTCGTTTGGGGCTAAAGATCTATTGTGATGAATTGTCAAAGTAAGATGAAATTTTTATTTATTTTTTGTATTATTCAATTCTGTTTTATCCCAAACAATTAATATAACTGTATAAGTGGTGTATTAACTTAAGATCAATTATATAATAAACGGGTAAATAGTGCCATACATACGTTGAGAAAACATCCCGCAAAGCCCGTTTTACAAGCTTTTATTTAACTTCACCATTTGAGTAGTTAGTATGTTTGGGCCAAATTTTGCAACTCAATTTTAAACCAGTTCCCTTAAACCGATTGAAATTTAGTGCACACATATAAACCCAATGGCAATGCAATATTATATCTAACTTAAATATTATCTTTTTTTTAGTTTTTTTAATTACAATTTAATACCGGCATAAGTCGCGACGGATTATTTCCGGGAAGCGTTCTCTGAAATGCAATATGTCTCATACAAATGAGTATAACGAATTGCATTATCTACGCCTTTTCGTTATAGCTTGTCTTATTATTACGAACAGCGAAGGAAATCTTATCTTATTATTACAATCGCTTCTCAAATGGATATTTTTGCTATCGGAAGGTATATCGCCCGGACGCTATTAAGTTAATGAAATAAAAGTTTGTGTTAAAAAACGTTTTCTTCAGTATTGTGAACATGTGAATAAGCATGATTAATTATTAATTATTGCAAATAAATATACAATTATAATACTGAGAAGTATAAAATAATAAATAAAAACCCTTTTTTAATCAAGCTTCTTCTTATGCCATGAACTAAAACGAATAAAAGACGTTTTTGTATTTATTAAGGTAATGCAATTCCAAATGCCAATACCTCCATTCATATTTCACATTAGTAGATCCTATTAAAATAAACGAGATATTTTGGTATTTATCATTATCGGTAAAAGTGATTTAATATTTAATGTTGAATTATTTATCTTCAAAAAGCTTGTCGTGCTAAATGTTCATAAAAGTAGATGTCAATTAAAGTAGATAGCATAGGACAATGATTGGTTGGTAAGTACTTACCGAAGTATTTATTTTCTTTGCAATACGAGCGACAATTTGAAGACAAATAATTCGACATAAAATATTAAATCATTTTCAGCAATAAGGATAGTAAGTACACTTATTTTTGTTAGGATTAACTTATGTGAAAAATGTATGAAGGTTTTAGCATTTGGTACTACACTACATTAATAAAAACTTAAACTTATTTTATTCGTTTTAGTACATGGCTTAAATAAGAGTTTTTAAAAAAATAGATTATTATTATTATTTATTACTATATCTCCACTCACTAATCTGTGACTTAGCTCTACACCACTAAAAGGACGACTGAAGAGATGTTGCATGTGTTGCAGTGTATGGTCACAAGGGTTTTTCTATTGCAGTCTTCACCAGAGAGATATTTTCTGTTCATGTTTTCTTACACATTCGCCATTTTTTTTACTTTTATGATAAATATAGAGTAGGAATTATTTGAGAAAATTGAAAAAGAATAGATTAATTGAAATTTGCAAAAGTATACATTTTTAGACAAATACATTTATTATTTTTACATTTATTACTAGTTAAATCAACTCAATTTATTTTTGATAAAACTTACATAATATATAAGACAGAAACTAAACATAGTTTGTGCAGTGCTGATAGATATTTTTTCTTGTTATATTTTAAGATTGTGGACTACCATGTTTTGGGGATTTGGCTCCACGTAATCAGAAGCATATACATCTGTGGAATCTCGAGAAGTACTCATTGCAGAATGATAAATTAAAAGACGTTTGTATATTGCTCATTGTCTTTTAATTTATCATTCTTTGATAATGTTGCTAGCACTCCACAATTACCAAGTGTGTATATATATATTTTATGTCATCTAACTAACTTCAATTATATGACATGTAAAATTCGTATTCTATCCTAGAGCGTTTCCCATTTAGATTTTCCAATGCTTCAGGCTGTTCAAATATTCCAGTATCTGTATAAAACGAACGTAAATTATTTTAACATTTGGAAAATATTTCATGAAATATACATGTTTCTAGAGTGGGGTTCTGAGTTATATGAAAATTTAATTAAAGGTTAAAAGCATTATTGTGTTATTCGTTTTTACGTAGTAAAGTATTAAATTTACATTACATACTTTTCAACGAAAACATTTGATGGATAGACGCACAATGTATTTATGATGTGCACAATAAGAATAATACATTGTCACACTCATTGATATTTTAAAATTCTATTCGATTTTAAATTTTCTATATCACAAACTATATAAGATCTTCTTTCATTGACTTTAAAGGTTGTATTTGTGAAAGTATATCGTTTTTGTGGATTCCTGCTTAACTATTCTGACTGAATGGAAGATTCAGGTTCATTTGTGTATCGTTTTTTAGCAGTATCTGCTTCTTGTCGACGCACAACGCATATTATAGAAAATTTAGATTATTAAAATGTTAAAGACAATTGTATGAAAATCAAAGTACATTTTGGAAAACTTCTTTAAAACTGTTCTATTTTCTTCATTTTATATACGAAAAGTGCAATTAGTAAGTTTTACATCCTTATGAGTGCTATTTCGCTTGAAAGTGATATAAAGCCATTACGTGTGAAAAAACATTATCTAGACTTTCATACCTTAGAATTATATTTTTTTTTGTCTATCAATATTAGTTTTACATTTTTCTGAACATCTATTTTTGTCATTAATCTTAAAAATTTGTAAATTACAGCAATTTCCTCCTAAATTAATTAACTTGCCAAATTTGCGTCATCATCTTTAGATATTACATTTCATGCGACTATATTATATAAAAACGGATAAAAAAATTAAAAATATCTTAATAAAAAAATTGATATTTCATATTATTATTAGCGGAGAAATATACAATAGGAGTATCACCTTGCCTTCTCTTCAGGAATGCCACTGAACTTTCTTCACTGCATGAATAAAATTGTCTTAAAATCATAATACCAAACAAATTTTTGTTTATCCACACGTTTATTCAGATTTTGAATTTCTCAATCAAAAGCAATGGAACTCTTGTGTGCCAGTTGCATTGGCACATACCATGACTGTGAAGCACGCTCTTAGTTTTTCTTGTAACTTGTCTGCTTCTCTTAGAGATACCAAAAACTAGGATTTCTAATTGAGCTTTCTAATTGAGGCCTGTTTCCTCTACATTGTAGACAAAATCTGTCTCAGATTTTTTGTGTTCAAGAAGTTGTTTGATGTTAACAGAAAAAACTGTTGCTTCAGCGAGGCTTAATTTTTCAATTGAATCTTTCAACAATCCGCCTAGTTGTTGTTTTTTCATAGTTTATCGACATTAATTCTCCACATCACTGTCAAGATTTTGTAAATACCTGGTAATTGAATCACCATTATTATTATCGTTATAGTTGATTTGGACAAAGTAGAACTTGATAGCTAAAACCTCACTCGTTTCGCCTTCCTTCAGGAATGGAAAGGTACTTAGTGAAAAATTCCAATTAACAAAATCACAGGTAGTTCTTAGATAGTCAACATTTGTTTTCTATATCATTAAACAGTGTTCATTGAAATACGTGTATCCCTCAAATAGCTCACAACACACATTCTAAGAAATACGTATTATTTGGTGGCTTCCCTCATATAAGTTCCTGTAAAAACTAATTTGGTAGAAAATGCTTACCTTTAATTTAAAATAATAAATTAAAAAAACACAATTTAAAAATACAGTAAACATTTAGAAGACTAAAATTGGACCGCCTTAATCCAAAACTTTTCGTCATCAAATAAGCGCTATTAATAATAAATTTTTCAAAAGTAATGAAAATAATATCAAACATATAAGGTATTCCAATAATCAAAAATTTAAATAATAAAATATTTTTTTTTATATTAGTACCTGCTTTAAGTGTAAAATCTTCTCCAATTTCTGTTATTAGCTCTTTATTTGAATTGATCGAATTCTGTTAATGCTATCCATGGTGTCAAAATCCGTGATCCATATAGTACTCTTTCACTCGTATTCAGAAGCAACTCAGAAGGAACATTTGATCCTGGATATCTAGCAATCATAGGTAAAACTGTATATGGCGCACTAATGTCCATCAACCATTACAAAATTTCAAAATTAAGATCACGAGCATTACATATGTCTTCTTGATCACGATCAATGAGAGGCACTGATTAATCATTCTGCTCAGACAATACGTCCACCCATGGATCATCAACCACATCAGAATGAAAATAATCATAATCTTGAAACGGATAGTTGTTTAATTTATTTAAATGGAACTATTCGTTAGAAGCAAAATTAATAACAGGTTATGAATCTGTAATTAAGTGATCAATATTACTACTCGTCCTCTGATCACACCAGGTGATTATAAATGAATTATTCATAAATGTAAAATTCTTTCTTATTATTGGATTATTTCATTTCAGTGTTGCATTGTACAAGTATGACAACATTAATATGCTTTCCTGGGTATCTCTTTTAACGCATCTCTTGTTACCAAATCAAATCCCGAATATTTTTTACTCAAAATTTTACATTTCATATATGGTTTCCTCTGAAGTTACAAATGGTATGGTCTTCATTTGTTTGGAAATAAGATCAACTTCAATCAACCTATAACAGGTGTGAAATTTTTCTCTAAATGATCAGCATCGGATCCCAGGTGTTGTTTTCTATTCCGATTGATAGGGTCTGGTTGATGGGTCGGTTTACTTTCTTGGTTGCTTTCCATAACGAGTAATCTGTATTCACTTTGTCAGTTGACAATTGAAAGATATCTGGAAAAGTTATGTATTTTAATTGTTTATTTGCTGATTCATGACTTGTTTAATTTCCTTAATATTTGTGTTAGTTATCTCTGATTTAATTTTTGGGTCTCGAGATTTCAGCTATTTCGTCCTACTTTTCTTTTCTCTGCTATAATCTCTCTTATTTCCTTGGGGTAATTATTTCGCTAACTTATCTTCGGAAGTTAAGGAATCTGCTTGTTGTACATTTGTTATGAAGTTTGAAACCTCATCTTCTAGTTCTCCAATAGTTTTTAGTGAAACTTGCAAAGAAATGGTTTTTCCTAATTTATTTCTAAATGACGTCCTGTATGTGAATTTATTATGTAATCTTGCCTCCCTATCATATCTGATGATGTTAGTATTTAATATCTCCCCTAAATCTCCCCTAAAATATACTAGCCAGAATAGGTTTTCAATAATTTTGAATAATCATCTTTATTCAGTTCGTGACGTGGTGAGGATAGACAGCAGCTATCGTTATAAAACACATCTTCACTTCTTTTATAGCTGACACTTGGAGTATATTACTTTTCATTTGTTTTCGTCATGATGTGCAATTTCTTTTCTAACTCAGCACTACCACCACGAGCAGTGTTCCTTGGATGCAGGGAGTGATATTCATTAAATCATTTACTTTAATAAATGACTCTCTTGTACAATGTGTTTCTGATACTAGATATATGTTCTATGACTGTTCAATATTATATCTAATTCAGATGAATGTTGTAAAATACCATTGACATTCCAACACAATATTCTTATATTTCTAGCTATTTTATTTCTTTGAAATCCCTTTCCCTGTAATCCTTTTTTGCAATTTTCTGCATCAACGTACTATGATTTATTTCATCACTTGCTTTAAATCTTTTTTTAGATATTTTGTTTTGATATTTGTTTCTTGAGATCTTTCTCCCTTTCAATAGTAAGTACGTGTTTGGCAAACATGGGATCCCGAGCTGAGCCTGGCATTACTTCCACTTACTTTTTCTAGGCTCCTTCCTTTTTCTTTCCTGACTTCCCTTGTTCTTTTCGATCCCGACGCTATTAGGGCTAGAGAATCTTTCATTTTCCTCATTTTTTGTAATGTTTTGATTTTTTGTTTTCAGATATGTTTTGATATATTGTAATTCAGGAGGGTTTTTAGTGGGTATGGTTGAGTCATTCGGCGAGTCCCACACGCGGGGAGAGTCATGTTGGTTCTCCTTAGTGCGTAACTGCATTTTCCCTACCTGTACAGAATTTTAGGGCTCTAAATGACCTCGATGTCGACGAGTCGTAAAACCCCACAAAAAAATTCTTCCTTTCAATTTGGGGAACACTGCAGTCTTGGACAGCTTCAGTGTAACTTTTTTTCGGTATATTTGTTGTATCGTTACTTCTATTCGATGTATCACGTCTGTACGGCGGTGTTCGCTTACCTTGTGTGACTTTATTTCTAAGATTCTTCAATTACTTCACTACAGATCATCCCCTGTGGTTTGCTGGGCGTTGTTTTCCACAATTATGTCACTTCAAGGGTTCATATTTAGGTGTGTTTCAATTTGAAGTGAGATGTCCACCGGCACATTTGACACATATTGAATGTTTTCGGCAACATGTCCTTGTGCGATTCCAGGTCTGATAATTTTTACGTTGAGGAATAAGCTTGATTTCCTCAGTGGGGAAATCTGATACTCCCTTTCATTCCCACTCTCTCTGTCTCTCTCTATATAACAATGCGCGTATGCAACGAATAGTCACTTGTTGTTTACAGGTGCCTCCTCGCACCTGCGCTGTAGCTTCCAATTGAGATTGACGCTTGAAAAATATATTACATATATTCTGATTAATACGCCTCTGATCTGAACCGAGACAGGCGGCAGCTCCCGTCACAAACAATTGAAAAGATTATGTTCCCACATGATACAGAGCGCTACTTGTGCGTCTATCTACTCACACGCCTTGACACAGCAGACAGTTGAAAGTGAGGGTATCATCTGGTATCTGCTCACACATAGCGAGGAACTGCGATCGGGATAAATGTAAAATGAGTATTGTATCTTTATAATTTTTCATTTTTAGTTATTTTTCCATGCTGGAACAACAAATATTTAGCAAGCAATATTTCTAATTATTATTTAGCAATTTCATACTATCGGCAAAATTTTAAAGGCAAAAATCCCCACGGAGGTACGTGTATCTACGTTCGTAATGATATTTTATCTTCTCCACTGACAGGCTACGAGAACTTCTGCGTAGATAGTGTGTTCGAATTTTCTGCAGTTAATCTGACCGACACCGGTATTATTCTTTTGTTTATTTATAGACCTCCTCAATCAGATCTTGACATATTTTTTTCGGAACTTCGAAATTGTTTTAAAACATATCACACATAAATCTACTAAATCTATCGTTATATGTGGCGATTTCAACATCGATTTCCTGAGTACATCCGACTCTGCACATTCACCAGTTAATCGATTCAAGAATCTTATCGACTCCTTCAACCTTATTACTACGATAAACGACCCCACTCGCCTCTCCGGCTCATCTCAAACATTGCTAGATCAAATTATAGTCAACAATGGAATCTCGTATCTCTCTGAAGTGTTTATCGCCGGATACAGTGATCACCTTGCTCAAGTATTGACTATTAATAATAAACTAAAACCACTTAAAATCCTTTACAAATTTACAAGAGAGTTTAATGACATAAATAAATCCATATTTATAAATTATTTGCGTGAAGAAACATGGGAAGATGTTTACAATTGCCAAAACACCGACGACAAATTCAATGTATTTATCTCAATATTCCTAATATATTATAACTCTAGTTTTCCCATAAAACCAAGTTAATTAACACAAAGAAATATAATAGATGTATCACCCAAGAGATAAGAATTTCTTCAAAAAACAAACGTCGTTTATATTACCTTTCAAAACACTATAACCAACCACCCGAATTCCATAATTATTTTCGTAAATATATGACTATACTTCGAAAAGTATTCTATGCAGCTAAAGTTATGGAAAACGTCAGGCACATACTAAAATCGAACAACCGGAGGGAATATGTTGGAATATTGTGGAACCATGTGGAATATTGTTAAAAATTACACGTCAACTTCTGAAAACCGCGAACCCCCCAGGGGACTTATATCTAGTAAGTACGTGTTTGGCGAACACGGGGCCCCGATCTGAGTCTGGCATTGCTCCCACTTACTTGTGCCATGCTCCTTCCTTTCTCTTTTCTGACCTCCCTTGGTCACCTCTTGTTCTTTTCGATCCCGACGCTATTAGGGCTAGGGTATCTTTCATTTTCCTCTTTCCTCTTCTTCTTTTTTTTTAAAGTGTTTTTTAGTAAAAGTCATGAGATATGTTGGAATTTGTGTTTTGAGTTGTAATGCAGGAGGGTTTTTAGTGGGTATGGCTGAGTCTTTCGGCGAGTCCCACACGCGGGGAGAGTCATGTTGGCTCTCCCTAGTGCGTAACTGCATTTTCCCTACCTGTACAAGTTTTAAGGGCTCTAATGATCTCGCTGTTGACGAGCCCTTAAGCCCCCCCCCCCAAAAAAAAAAAGAAAACCGCGAAGAAAATGTTTCACTACTAAACGATGGCAAAATCGTATCAAATCCTCGGGACACCGCAAATTTGTTTAATTCTCACTTCTCAGAAGTAAGTAAAATAACGAACTCAATAGATCCAAATCAATGTCCTCGAATTATATCCACCCACGTACTCAATTCTATGTTCACTTCCGAAACTACCGCCAGTGAAGTCATGAGACTCATCAGCTCATTAGAAAACAAATTTTCAACAGGCATACATGATGTACCCGAGTTCATTGTTAAATTTTCGTCCCACGATATATTAAATCCACTCATAAATATTTTTAATAGTTCTTTATCGGAAGGGATGTTTCCTAACATATTTAAGAGAGTTAAAGTGAAACCTTTACACAAGAAAGGAAACAAACTTAATATTGGAAATTACCGACCAATATCTCTACTACCCACTTTCCCAAAAATCCTAGAAAAATTGTTCTATAAGCGTCTTCTAGATTTTTTATCAAAAAATAACATTCTCTCTGACGATCAACACGGTTTTAGGAAATCCCTTTCCACTACAAGCGCCATATTTTCCTTCTTAAACGAAGTTACCACATCTCTTGACTGTGGAGAAAATCCTCATGGTGTTTTTCTTGACTTATCCAAAGCATTCGATGTCATCGATCACGAAATTCTCCTTTCCAAATTGCATTCTTTAGGCATTCGTGGACTACCACATCAATGGCTAACTTCTTATTTAAAAGATAGATATCAACAGGTCGAAATATCCTGTACTAAAAACAAAATACTTGTGCGTTGTCTTTCAGAAACAAATCCACGTACTTGCGGAGTACCCCAAGGATCAATTCTCGGTCCTATACTCCTTTCATTGTATGTGAGCGACATGTCATCATCCGCATCAGCTTGCAAAATGGTTCTTTTTGCTGATGACACTAATTTACTATGTAAACATTCCAACGCTCAAAACGTTTTGTCTATTCTTTCGACTTGGTTCCACGCAAATCGTCTCATTGTAAACACTGACAAAACAGTGTCTATGTCATTTCACAATAGTAATACAAAATCTTTACCCCATGTTTCTCTTTCTTTAAACGGAACACAATTAAAAACTGTTATGAATACAAAATTCTTAGGTCTCCATATTCAAGACAGCCTCAACTGGAATTGTCACGTTGACAATCTTAATTCCCTATTAAGCAAATTGAGTTACGTATTCCCAATCTTAGTTAACGTAGTTAGTCCACGTATTACCTGTTGCGTACATTTTGCAAATGTGTACTCTCATTTACGTTCCGGTATTACCTTCTGGGTTAATTCCGGTCAGAGTATTCACACTTTCAGAATTCAGAAGAGGATAGTTCGGATAATTTGTAAATCTCACCCCCGAAACTCTTGTAAACCTTTATTCAAGGAATTAAATATCTTAACACTTCCCTGCATTTATATTTATGAAACGGTCGTGTTTGTTAAGACCGAATTACTGAAG
>NNCF01129833.1:233273-250637 GCA_002313205.1 Laupala kohalensis | reverse complement strand
GAATATCTTCGAATCCGCGGTTAAAAAGTACCTCCTGCACCAGTGCTTCTACACTGTAAAAGAATTTATTGATTTTAATAAAAGTTAAATTCGTCTTGTACTTTATCACGCCATTGCTGTAGCACTTTTTAAATAACTTATAACAATTTAAAAACTATTTTCTTGCATGGTTGTGTTGCCGTATGGCTCATATTAATTTAATTTTATGTGTACTCAACTTTGGCACGATTGTGTACATTAATTCTGTTGCCCCATCCTGGCCCGGGTTTTTCTCCGTTTTTCCTTCGGGTAGAGGCGGATTTTTTATACAGGTTCTCTGGACTTTGTCTAGGGGCGTGTTTATTGTAACAATAAATCGCGAATTTAGTGTTTTTTCAACTCTTATGATTTTTAAACACTATACTCAGAATAATCTATAGTTCGATAATAATTTGTACATGTAAATTTTTTGCGTTAAGTTACAAACATATTGATATTCTATTAGTATTATAACTCGCAGCTAACTTTTTATCTTATCTAGGACCTTTTGCTGAAATTTTTGAATCCGCCTCTGCCTTAGGACCCTTGATCGGAATTGATGGGATGGTCCCTTGCTTGCTTCCGGAGAGTAAATTAGTTTATTGTCCTCCACGTGGTCATACGCAGTCTGTACTGTTTTTTGACAATAAATTTATTGTTATTATAATGTAATAACTATTGCATTATAACTAATAAAAAGTCATCTTGACAATGAAACAGTATTTTTTGTAACATTCAATCATTTTTTACCTCAACAATAAGCTGTATTTTTTATTTATTCTTCTTCTTTAATTTTGCTGATTAATTGTTAGCAGAGAGACTGTGGACCCGGGGCAAAGAAAGGTGTTGGTGTGTTAATGTTTGTGTGTCCTGCATATATGATCATGTCAAAGAAAATTAAGTAAACCTTGAGTTATGCGAAAGATTGTAATATTGTTTTACCATCAATTTGAAGAAATGGTTAATAATAAACAGGACATTTTCCTGGATAACGTTCGCAACCAAACTAAATACAAAAATAAATTTTCAATGAAATGTTTCGGTGGTGATACATATTAAAACCTGTATGAAATTAAATCTGTACCACGAGATTGGTTAATTTTTTGGTATTATTTACTTGTTACAATTAATTTTTCATTTAAGGAATACTATTACACCATAAATGTTCATGTGATTTCACATCTATTTCATTGGTCACCTTGCATACATTTTTCTACAACATTTAATACTCGTTGTTTGGTCCAACTCGTTGTACAGTGAGATGGGCGTTCTGTATTTGGTCGTCCCATAAAAATATTCTTGGAGCTCCGACTTCACTCTCGCAAAATTGCTTTTCGGTTTTTGGTCCCGTTGTGAATCGATGCCCTGGTCACGACTCACGTCTCTGAGGGATCCTTCGCTGACCCTTCATCCGACGTCTGCATCCCCCTTTTTTTTTCTTTTTTGCTGCAGCACACCCTCGCTACCACACCATGCACACATGGCGGGCTTTGAAGCCACCTCACCGTCTCTCAATAGCAAGCTGATAAAAGCCAGCCTTACGTAGCCCTTCAAAACGTATAATCCTTATACATATGGATTTAACTTTTGCCTGCTTACTGCATATTTTTTCTTGAAGTTTCCACTTACTTAAAGCGCTCTTCTTTATTTGTAGTATTGAGTATCAATAAAGCGTAATTGATTGAAAAAGAGATTGGACTGACATTTTTTATTTGTTTATTTTATTTTTATTTTTTATTTACTTTTTTACATTTGATTTTTAAGATTCAGTGTTTGTTCGGATTGTACACTGAAAACGTTCTTTGACCTCCTACATTACCTATCTAGTAATCATTTATTTACCTTATTAACTTTTTTGTGTGGTATCACACTTTCTTTTCCGTAAAAAATAAAAATAAACTAAAATGTTACCCATTCACTGATTGAGTTTTTGAAAATAAGTGGCAATTAGTAATGGAAACATAACCAAAATAATTGCTTCTACAAGTTTTCGGACTCGTAAAATAACAGGAAACGAACATTGCGCGTCGCTTTTTGAACTTTTCCTTGCTTCCTCCCGTTTTGTTCGTGATGCTGTGAGTTCGTTTTGTGGTTTCTTTATTCTCAAGAAAATAATCCAATGCAAATCGATGTGAGTGCCGAAGAACACAAATTGGTCCTTCGAACTTCTCCGTGGTTAACAACGAAGTGCATTTATTCACTTTCATTTTTATGTGTCATATACATTTTCAAATAGAAATGTTTTGATACTATTTAGACTTGATGACCTGTGTGTCTGCTTGCAGGGAGGACCCAGGATACACGAGAATGCCAGCCATGGCGTCCAAGCAGTACAGAAGATCATTGAGTAAGTCTTTACCCTTGTTCACATCCTCAAATATTTAATCTTCGTTGGACTATTTTCCATCCTCAAGATACACGGTGTTGGGATTACACCGTCACTCACGCGGATTGATATTTCTTTCTCGCATGTCAAACAAAAACTTTTGTGTTGGACGTGTGATTTCTTCTTTTGTGAAGTTCGATTTCCTGTCAGGACTAGGATATTTCTCTCGTAATAATAGCAGCTTACGTGTCAATATGAAGAACTAAGGTATATAACCTTTGTGTTTTCTTTTCCACCTGTGAACCAGAAAGCATTGATACTACGTGGTTGAACAATTTTTCAGAAACATAGTTAACACAATTCTAGATTCTAAGAAGATAGCAATGTCCGCGCAAAATGTTGACAATCACGTATTCAATGAAACTCTATATCCATATCTCACTTATTCCAAAACAGAGTGTTATGATGTATGGTGAGTGCTTGATGATATATCAGAAATAGTGACCTACGCCGACACCCTGAAATCCCCGTTGTTTCCAGTGAAATAAAAAGATTTACATCCAAACATGAATTAAGGTTACACGGACATACCAATGTGGAGGTTATCGAGATCCTTGACAACGAGAATCTGGTCAGAAGATTTAAGACTTAAACCTTTCAAGTTAGTGTAGAATTATTTGGTGTGATTAATGTGTGAGTAAACAAATATATTCCTACGCTAATGTAGGACTGACATTGTGTGAAAGTGATTCTTGAACAAATTGCAATGAAAAAAAATTTAGACACTATTGGCTGAACTAATTTTGTATTTTTTTCTTCTTATTTTAAGAAACATGTTAATTGATGGTTGGTCAAAAATGACCTGTTTCTATAAAGAAATTTGAAAAAATATTTTACTTAATTTAAAAAAACGTTATACTTATGATACACAGTGTTGGGATGACACCGTCTCTCACGGGGATTGATTTTTCTTACTCGCATTACGAAGAAGTTTATCTAACAACTAATTCCTGAAATCAATATTTTTTAATTATCTTACTTCTTTCATTACAAAATTTTCCACTGATATTCCTCATCAAGTTAATAACCCTATAATATTCATATCATTAATTTATCCGTTTAAAGTTTTCTGCTTTTAAAGGGCAGAGTACATAGTGTTGTGTATTCCTAGAATTATGTGGTGAAACGTTGTGCTTTATCGATATATCCTTAAATATCCTCTTTCAGTGAGAAATATTTATATTGAATGTTCGCGAGAGTTTGCTTCGTTGAAACTTGTTCCTTTTATTTTATTGTGGCATACGTAAACAAAGTTATATAAAAGTATGTTGGAGTTTATCCGAGTGTTAAATAGAAATAATGATGGAAATCAGTATCTCCTGTATTTCGACATACGTATAAAATGTACTCCACATTTCACGTTTGTCAATCGACCAGATTTCACAACCTTCCTGCTGGAATGATGGTAACATTTACATTTGCTAACCTGATTAAACGAGCTGCAACGGGGTTCGGATATTGCTCACAGGTGAATCAATTTTAATTAGTTTCGACGTTGACCTGACGTTGGACAACTGGTTCTCTACATCACTACTCGCTGTATTGGGGTTGAATTAAATCGTCTGAACAGGTACTAAGCTCATGCGGCTGGCGTATTACCTACAACTTCCAAGGTAATCCGATTTATTTCTGTTCAACTAAAAAAATCGCATCGAGATGCGTTATCATGATCCATAGCAAATTTCCAGTTAGCATGCAAACAAATTCATTCAGATTATTAGAATGATCGAATACGCTTTGTATACCATAGCGATACTCTGGGTTTATTAAATTAAAACTCGAAAGATTGCGCTCTTGGTATTCATAGGTATACTCTCGTTCTGAATATACTTTATTCTTCTTGCCATCAATTGTCTTCATTAAGTTCTTAATTATCTTTTCGTATAAGTACTTAGAGAGAAAACATTCGACTGTAAAAAAAAAATGTGGATTTTCGAAACGGGTAAACGTAAAACTATCAACACAGAAATAAACGAGTAAACACCTATGTAGGAACATCCAGACTGGCTCCTAGGCCTACTCAGCCTGCTATCAAATGAGTACCAGGATCTATCCTGGGACCCAAAAGCCGGCCGGAGCGAAATGCTGACCACATCTCCTCTTTCTAGTGCCGGGATCAAGAAATCGCGGAGCTCTACCCTCCACGACGGCCAAGGCTCTCCAAGGGCTGTAGTGCCAAATAAATAACAAATAATAATAACCTATGTAGGAAGGAGGAATCACAGATGAAGTTTTATAATGTACTTTGTTACTGAAATATTAGATAAAGGTTTATAATGTACTTTGTTACTGAAAAATTAGATAAGTTATTTTTTTAATATAATGAAAATAGCACTAAATTAGCATGGGACGACTCTTGGAGAACATTGCAAACTGTATTTCTTCATCTTCCTTGTTTTCACGCTATCCTATGTTTAAGTTTTTTGTTATGTGTATTTTTATTTCTACTTTAAAGCGCTCTAACCGATGAGTACCTACCTGACATAACTATGTTTCAATGATTTTTATTTTGTGCTTAGAGTCGCATTGCATTTAACATTTTCTGTTGCATATATCACTTACTATTTTCCTTAACTGTACGAGCATACTCTTCTTTAGTTATTTTGAGAGCAGATGCTCAACACTTTACTATTATAAATTATATCAATCTTTATGCATATCCCACAACCACATTTCCTTGTTTTGTTTTCGTTATAACGCGTACTCAAGTTATACTAACGCTAAATATGAAATATTTTCCTATGACAAAATTTTAAAATGCCATATCAAACACATTTGTTTTCCTTTCCCCACTTGGACAAAAAAAACTCGGTTTGTCCTGCTAAAAGTTGGAATGCGACGTATTTCCGCAATGAACATAGCATGGTTAGCATTCCAAACATGTAGATGCGGACATCGAATGCATCGATGATTCGTGAGTTTCCTGGAAACGAGAGAATGACATTATCTTTGGAGTAACGCAGACAAAAGTTCTGTGGTAGAGCGCAAGGAATATCAAATATAATGGTACGTACAACACTTCCCTCTTTTTTACGCGATATCCTATTCTTCAAAAGAATAATTTGATTTCTACACTTTGGGTTTTTACTATTTAAATGTAAATAGAAATTAAAATTATCCAACATCGGATTCTGATGTAAATAAAAGAAAAAATGAATACACAATTATTTTTATTATTACAAAGAATCGTTAAGGAAAGTTATAGTAACAACCAGTCAATTGGAGTAGCTACGGGACGGAATCCGAAACCTGGAGGTCTTGTTGTGATAGCCGCTCCACACCAAATTAATATTTTTCTATTTATTTGACTCCATTGACTCTTGAGTTTTCTGTACGCCTCAGGTCATGTAGATGTTATGTGATTACTTCAGTCTCCTCATCTTGGTAATTCAAATATCATTAAATATCTAATAACAGGCTGTTACGTATGTTAACACCAGAGTGGTTTCCCTAACAAGGAAGAACTCTGTATTTTTGTTATAATTATAACAGAGTTATTAGATATTGAGTCAAACTAATACTCATATTATTCTCTAATTTGTAATTTCTTCTTTAAATCCAATCATCCATATAACATTTATGTTGTTTATACGTAGATGGTAAGATGGTGTCTTTTATAAATACAGTTCACAATCTTTGCGAAATGAACACTATTACTTACCAATGATAATCCTATCGTGTTGCCCTAAAACGAAAACATGCGCCCATTTTTTATGAATCAATTCCTAAAGACCTTCTTGATTTATCATTTGGATTGAAATTTTATGGGTGGCAGTCGATGTTTCCTGGGGCAGTCGATCTCCGCTGGCTCTCCATGAGACCTGAGGACGCAAGGAACGCGAAAGGGAAGGAGAGCGACGCTCCCTGTCAGATGCAGCAGTCTGCGGCCCGCCTTTGCGCCGTGAAGCCAATTTCAGAGCAAGATCAAAGACAGAATCGTCTTCCGTCTGCGACGGAGATCGGACGCTGGTCGTCGAAATCTCCTCTACGGCGCCGCCGTAAGACTTCTGATCGAGTCCATGACAGCCTTGGTTTATTCTCTTCCTTTCGTTAATTTGTGCTCTGTCCATTCGGCATCGGAAATTTGATTTGCGTAGACAGGGTTGATGTTTCCTTGTGTACTCATCAGTCTCAATGAGGGGAGTGACATATGTATTCTACGAACATATGAACAAGTTTTATATTTCGGGTGTGTTCATTTTATGTGGTTTACTTTTCTAATAAATGAAGTTTCAGTGCATATCTGAACAATGAAGAAAACGAGCAGACAAGCTGATGAAAGCCACTTGAGGCTTTAGGCCTATACATGACAGGCAAATAGATGCCCATGTAACCAATCTCCATTAGATTATCGTTTGAACGATGCACGGTTTTTTTAATTTAGTGGTTTTATGTTCAAAATTCCTATAGAAGAAAGAAAATAATATAATTTGCTGACAAACAATATGACAATTTTTCGATCAGTTGATATCAGAGAGCCCCCAGGGGGATTACATCTAGAAAGTACGTGTTTGGCGAACACGGGGCCCCGAGCTGAGTCTGGCGTTACTTCCACTTACTTGTGCGAGGCTCCATCCTTTCTCTCTCCTGACTTCCCTTGGTCACCTCTTGTTCGTTTCGTTCCCGACGCTAATAAAACTAAAGTATCTTTCATTTTCCTCTTCTTTTTCTTCTTCTTCTCTTCTTATTTCCCCGCAGTTTCTACTGAGTATGGGTTTGGCAAACCCACGAGCTGGGGACTGGTACTGCGCCACCAGTCCTCGGACACCGTAATCTTTGAACATGATTCAGCGACCACCATTGGCGCAATGGTGGAAAGTTGAACCTCAGTTGAGCAAGGCTTAGTGGCGTGATGCGGAGGCTCCACGTCACCGGACATTTACTTCCTCCGAACTCGTGGGACATAATGAAAGATTCTCCGAAAACACTGCCTTGCGGAGTGGTCGAGCCGCAGGATCTTCGAAGCGACCGAGGGTTGACAGCCCTCCTGCTTCAGGAACAAAGGATAATAAGAAACAGAACATTTCACATGATAATGTTTTTATTGTTATGACACGTATAGACGGGACACTTGAAAAAGTGTCCTCGTTCTATATCTACAAAGGATTGCAGGGTTTAGTTGGAACACTGAAATCCATTAAAATGTTGCGTAATGGGTCAATGCTGTTGGAAACCAACACCAACAAGCAAGCGTTGGCACTATTAAAATGTACCTTGTTGGGAGAGTTCCCTGTGAAGTGCGAGCTCCATGCTGCGCTTAATCGCAGCAAGGGGGTTTGCAGGGACATAATGGATATGACAACAGAAGAACGTGTTGTAGAATGGGAGGCTGAGGTTGTTGAGGAGACTGTAGTTGAGGTCAGTCAAATCATGAAGAAGGTAAATGGTGTTCTGTATTACACCCTGTTACACCCTGTATTTTCTACTAGTTACTCCACCGCAGCCAAGACTCCGAAGCAGATGACACCTGTATCTGTTCAAGCCGATTTCACTGACGTGTCTACGACAACATCGTGCACATGCCAGTGCAAATGCGGAAAGAAAAATATTTCAGTCCTTCCTGTCAAGCCTAAAACACCACCAACTACAAAGAAACCAAGTAGTAGTAAACTTACTGCACCAACAACAAAGACAGGGACAAAGACAATACAGGGTTCTAGGGCTAAACCCCTGAACCCTGATCAATTTTTGAAAACATCAAGCACAACACCAAGCAAAAAATCACACGGACGTGAAAAGAACGTCTCTCTACTTTCTTCCTCCGAGTCAGAATGTGTATTGTCCGATGGAGACGCGGAAAAACAAAATCACGAACCTGACCCCGGTGGTTCCAAACAGTAATGGCTTCCATACTTCAGTGGAACCTTAATGGCTGTAGGACTCAACGTGAATAGTTACAACTCTTAGCGCGTCGTAATCCGATATGCATCTGCCTACAAGAGAGACACTTTTCACCAGAACACTCACCCTCTCTGCGAGGATACAGCAGCTTCAGATATGATGACACCACGGGAGATCGAGCAAGAGGAAGAGTTGCCGTGTTTGTTAGAAACACAATCCTCTGCTCACCTGTTCTCCTACAAACTCAAATTCAGGCTATAACAGTCAAAATTCAAAGCGTGCCAGCCATGACCGTGTTCAATCTATCTTCCTCCGACACGAGATTTCCCGGAGACTTCCCTCAGGGATTTAATTCACCAGCTCCCTTGACCATTCCCCCTCCTCGTAGATTTCAACGCCCACAGTGTACTGTGGGGCTCATCGAGCAATTGCCCCAGGGGCCGACTTCTGAATTTTCTCTTTGAGCGGGAAGATTTATGTCTACTGAACACCGGGGAGATGACCCACTTTGCGTTTGCCACGGGGTCATGGACTGCTATAGATTTTCTCTCCTGAAGTTGTTGATATCTTCCAATTGAAGGTAGAAGATGATCTGCATGGTAGCGACCATCATCCTATCTGGTTGTCCTTGCAGGAATGTGCAACTGTTCCCGAATGCAAACCACGGAAATGGATTCTCAGAAAGGTTAATTGGACACTGTACCGCTCTCTGTCTGTCTTCAGAGATACGGGTTGTGTCCAAGAGAGGGTCGACCATCTGACCCAGGTGATTCATCACACCGCTGAAGAATCCATTCCGAAAACATCTAATTTTCGCAAAGAGCATTCGGGCAAGGCGAAGAGCATTGCGGAAATTTAAGGCTAGTCCATCTCCGGAAAACCTCGCCGCATATCGGATTGCTAGAGCAAAAGCGCGCAGAACTATCAGAGAATCCAGATCCACCTCCTGGAAAGAGTTTCTAAGCACCATTAAGAGAACAACATCGTCCACTAAAGTATGGGAGTCAATCCGAATGGTATCTGGAAGGTATTCTCGTGTCCCAATATCTGGACTCAATTATCAGGGTCGGGTTCTCACTAACAACAGAGATATGGCAACAGTGATGGCTGAATACTTTNAGCAATGGCTGAATATTTTGCTGACTTAACATCTACAGCAAACTGCGATCCTGATTTCGCGAGAGAAAGGGAAACAGCAGAGAGCACATCTTTTGACTTTCGTTCCACCAACTGGGAACCCTACAACTCTCCCTTCTCTATGTGGGAACTTTAGACAGCTCTAGGAACAGTCCACGACACTTCTCCTGGCCCTGATTCAATTCATTATGAAATGCTGCGACAACTCAATCTCGAGTCGACAGAATACCTTCTGGATATCTTTAATCTTTCATGGTNGGATATCTTTAATCTTTCTTGGTCCGAGGGAGTATTCCCTAATTCCTGGAAGGAAGCAACGCTTATCCCTTTATTAAAACCAGGTAAGGACAAAACGAACATTAGTAGTTATCGAAGCATTTCCTTGACGAGTTGTGTTGGTAAAACTCTGGAGAGAATTATCAACCGACGTCTCGTCTGGTGTCTTTAGCGGCATGATTTGCTGGGTCGATTTCAGTGTGGTTTCAGGAAGTTCCATTCCACCCTGGACAACTTACTTCTCCTGAAATCAGCAATTCAAGATGCTTTCGTCCGAAGACAACATGTCCTTCCTTCACCGTTCAACGTTCCTTCCGCTATAGAATTGGAAGAGACACCTCGGATCTCCTTCTTCAAGAGAACGGTGTTCCTCAGGGCTCAGTCTTGAGTGTGACTTATTTGCATTGGCCATAAACAGTATAACGTCTGCTGTAAAGAGTCCTGTTTTACACTCTTTTTGTCGACGACTTTGCTATCTTTTGTTCATCACAGTGTGTCACAGGTATGGAGCGACAAATCCAACTCATCCTCAATAGATTATACCAGTGGTCGAAGACGACTGGCTTTCGTTTCTCTGCTGGGAAAAAACGCTGTGTTCTTTTCAGTAGGAAACCAAGCCTTCTGGCAGAACCTCACCTTGCCCTGGGGAACAACGTTCTCAAATTATATCCTTTTGTAGAAGCACCTTTCTACATATACAATGAAACACGTACCTCAAATACGTATAAAGATGAACTCCGTCGTGTATCCAACGCATAGAAAGGTACATGTTGTCAAAGTGTGCACTACTAAGTGTACGTCGTGTATTTTGTTAAGAAAATTCAAGAACATCACTAGACGAACCTGGATCTAGTGTTACGTTGCCAACGTCGTCAGTTGTCAAAGTTTAGCTTATGGCAACAGCCCCAAGCTCAGCTCTGTACGACGGAAAAACTGGTCGAGTGAACATCGAAACCGATATAACCTCAAACCAGTTACCCAGCTCTGCGAATAATGCTATGTGGAAACTCGGCTCTGTGAAATAGTTCTATCTCCAAGAAATCGCCTTCGACTTGTGAGTGAATTATTTCTATCATACAAACGTCGAAATTATCCTATGTTGAAGAAGCCTCGTCAGATCTGTGACTGAATTATTTTCCAACTCCAAAAATCACAAGGCTCTATCTTGCGGCTTGCAGTAGAGTTAACTCGACCTTCAAAGTGATCACAAAACGCTCTCGTACGGTCAGCGGTGGAACTAACTCCACATCCACGGACACAAGGTGCCGTCACGCGCCGAGAGACATTACTACCACGCTAGCATCTATCGTTCAGGATTGATCACCAGGGACACCATCTCGTGACAAAGAACAGAACTTCTTCAACGACAGCCTGCTTACCCAGAGCCGTAAGTCGAGTGAAGGCATCACTTACAGAACCTTCAAACGCCTGTTCTTGTCAACCTGGTGTCATTTATTGTTTAATCACTTGTTCATATCAATCCTGCATAATAAATCTTGTTCTGTTCAACCTGTGAGTATTTATTTTGAAGGGGAAGAGTCTTATTGTAATATTCGAAGTAGTCCTCATTAGTCTTTTTTTACAATTTTAAGTACGCCTAACCATTAAAAAAATGAAAGAAGAAACTTATTGGTCCAGAAGAAGGAAAACCACTACAATATTTTACTTCCTTGGCAGTGGACCTGTTGTATAAAGAACATTCACATAAAGAAACTCAATGTAAAATAAATATATACGAAACAAGATATAAAAATGTAGATTGTTACTACGGACAACTCACTAGTTTATTCAACAATATCGATAAATAAATTTAATATTTATTTAAATGATGTGTTCATTGTTTGGTCTATTCAACATGTATTTTAAACAGTATCATCATCTAATATTTACGGAAGAATAAACTTCAGTCAAATGTCAACGAAAACAAACAAAAAATTACATTCTTAAAAAGCTCGTTATGTTGGGTGTATTGTGAGCAACGCAGGAGAAGCAAGAGATGCGCAACCCACCTGCCATGTCGCGGGCGACTGGTAGAGTACGCGTAGAATACTCATTCCGTCGCGTGCCTCGGGAGTCAATTCGTGTGAAGAAGATCTTAGGTTAACGAAACAAACTGCAACCGGCTGTACATGAGTACGTGTGAGTGTATTAATTCTGAATAATAAAAATCCCACGATATTTTCGATTATTACTACACATATAATATACCTCTTCCTGTGTTTAAAAAATAAAGTGCTACTAATTAAGAAACCGAGGACGTCTTCATCAGGAAAGTATTATCTTAAAATGATTTCAAGAATGTAATTCCTGAATGACATAGGCATTATATAATAATTCACACGCCTTCATTATTGTTGATTGTTTACAATACAAACAATTTGATAAGTTTACAAAACAATTTGGTTTGCTTGAAGTCATTAAATTCATATTTTATTTCCTATTATAGTTACATACCTTTTCCCTTTAAGATATAATTTTATGTTGACGAAGTTATGATTTTAAATAAGTGTGTATCGTTTTTTAAATCTTGCTTTTTGACTTACTTGGGTTCCAACCTCTTTCCGACCTAAGAGAGGAACTCTGTTAGATGATTAAACACAAAATCTATTTAATTTATGAATATTCATTTTATCAAGGAACTCACCAGATTCATTACCATTGTCATTATGTGTAACTATTCACCATATTTTACTCTCATGCTATTACGTGTAATAGTTAACGCGTTAGCATTTTTGTAGCAATATAAATGACCTACAAAATTTTAAGATTAAATACGTGGAAAATCATTGATTTGAGTTTCACATGGCACTAGGACATAACGATAAATCCCTATGTATAAAAGAAATAGCTAAAAATTTCTCAATATGGGATGAAATTGAGCTGTTGAGGAGGGTAATTGCGAGCTCGAGGCACTTGCTTTAAGATGTAAATCATCGCCTCTCCACCACTCGCACGGAGAAAACGTGCCAAACCTCACCAGATATGTTTAGAGGATATAATTTGCATACTCCAGTGAACCAAAGACGTCTTTGGGCGAATCGAAGAGAACATCAACCCATCGACTGTGAGATGCTGTAATTGAAATAACTATAAGAAAGAGCAAATTCACGAAAGAAGCAACCGAGTAATTCTGTATGCATTGGAAATAAGAGAAAGAGAGCAGATGAACTGCGATGAAGGAAGCCTGAAAAGCTAAATGTAATTCAGCAATTTGTATTAATGAATCTCCTTCCACAGCTCCTTTTCCAGTGAGACGCTTCATCCCTTTCTGCCCTGCACTCTTCGACCCACGCTCCTCCACCTCCGCATACCTCCATCGGTGGCCGAGGAGTTTCATCCTACGTCCTTACACATTGCTGAGACGTCCGTTTCAACGAGTGGCCCGCGGCGTAATCTGGCCTTTGAATGTTGTTTTAATCCTCTTCTCCATCCATATTAACCACCTCCCCAATCACTTCCACGTTGCAATGTCTTCTTCGCGTTTCTAAGATTAGCGTAGCGTTACGGAGGTTCCTTCTCGAAATAATACGGAACAGTGTTTCGTCATTTTGCAAGTATTTCTTGAGCTAATTTAAATATTCGTAGTCATGAATATAACTATTGAATATATGAATATTGAATATAATGATAAATGAAGATTGACTTCTCTACTTAAGAATTCGTATAAAATAGACATAACATTTAAGTAGATTCATAAATATCTTGTGGTGCTATATAGTACTTTTATTTAATTTTAACTGTAAGCATTTCGTGATCTTGACGTGTCTTTTCCGTAATTTTATTCGTTCTCATATCATTGGATTGTTATATATTTCAATATTATTGTAATGTACTAAAAAGTATTCGTTATGTATTGTATTTTGCTAAGAACCATAGTTTTGTATTTTTCAGTGAAATTTTATTTCATTTTGTGTGTGTGTGTGTTTAAATTCTTGAAGTGGAACGATGGAAACCGAGACTGATCCATTTCCACAAATGAAATCTTTAGAAACTCATCTTTCATTGTATTCTGACGGGGCATGAAGTTATGAAAGAATTTAATTAAAAAGGGGTTAATTTAAACTAGCGTGTTCAAAATCACACTATAGAATACCTCATCAAAATAGACTAAGAAATAAATCAACATTGACATTTATAGTTAAACGTCAATTAAATTGACTAATTACAAATAAAACGATTAAGTTCAATTTATAATAAAACAAAGTATTGTTTATTATAAAAGTGGTTAGTCGATATTTATACCAGAAAAGATTAACAAATGTAAATAGATTAAATAAACTGTGGATGAAACACAAAAATGCACATACAATACAATAAACAAAGAATGATACGTTTTCCTGTGAAATAGGAAACTTGAAAAAACATAGTAGAACAAATGAATTAAATATGAACACATGAGAAAAGTCAGAATCAGAAACATGTTTATATAATAATATATGTATGTTCGTAGAAAATGAATGTGATAGTCAAAAAGCAACATAATATATCAAAAATAATGATTAATAATTAGTCTGATATTATTGATAAGTATTTGTGAAGTTATTTTTATTAATGACAACGTCAAGCAATTTCGCTGTTTCTAGACTCGAAGTTTTTTACTCACTGTTTGTAGCAGTTGGATAATTGTTTATATTTGTCTTCCTTTAATCAGTTTGAGTCCTGAAGAAGATTCCATCACAGTATACCACACTTAGAAATTGTTATAATCTATTTGAAATATGTGTTAATTTTAACACAACCGAAAATCACTATTTAAACTAGTCAGGAGATTTGTAATAGTATAAATCTCGTTTGATAGTACTGAATATTCCCTGAATAGCATTAGATATGATTACTATTTGACAACTAGCGTCACACGTGAAAAAACTAGTCTAGCACCGGCACAGGCGAGGCGTCTCTCGTGGAGTCAGAGACAAGAATGTATTTCTTCCTCTTTTCGCATTAGACTGTTAACTTGCAATTTTTTACACATTTTGATTGGCTGAGTATTACTATATTTCTTCACTTGTCAAATTTATTAAGAACTTGTCACTGTAGTAAGCACTCACTTGTTTGTTCGAGAACATTCTAGAAAGATTCCTTTTATTGTAGTTTATTAAATAGTTATGTTCTCGTAAATACGGGGACAGTAAATGTTTATTTAGTTCGTATATGTAGCTTCGCTACAATAGCATATCAGTGTGATTCATATGACGTATCTGTCTGTTAAAATAAAAAGTTGAGTAGTGAAGTTCTTGATTAAAAGAATAGTAATATATTACTAAATACTTCCCAGCACGAAAGTCTTTTGATGTCTGAAATGAGATTAAAGAAACCTAAATTGTTGGATCAATTTTAATGCAATTAATTTCTTTTTTATTCTGTGAGAGAAAATATTTTATAGTTATTGGTCCAATTCTAGTAAGAATAGAATGATTTTAAATTGATTGAAATTATTGATTGAACCATTCTGTAGTGCATTGATGAAAATGAGGATGGCATTCCCTTGGCATTTGCGGTGAATGGGGTAGACACCCAGCTGAAGACTTAATTTCGTCCAACCCGATTAAAGTAAATTCGATCCCTCCCTATGCCACAGCTGGCGGGTGGTCGTTCCGTAACGCAAGCAGCGTTCACCTCGTGTGATGTCGGTTTGCGGCAGAGCTTTTCCTTCCTTCCTTCCTCCCAACCTCTCTCTTTCCCCTGCCATCGATTGGCGACACGCCCGTGACTAGCTCGTAACTCTGCTGCTGGCCCACTTCGCGCTCCGACGGCTGCGCTCTTAATTGCCCTCCTGCTACGACACAAGGCACAGTGGGGGACGTTTTCGGAAAACGCATCTACGAAAAAGAGCGAAATCGATTCTTTCCTTCCCGGATCAAAAGTTTGGAAAATTTTCCCTCCTTGTTGATTAAGTCACAACTAATGTGTCGCTGACGGCCGGTGAACATTAAATAGAAATTATGCGTAATTGATTTTAAAAATCTACTGGATTTGTCAAGTGATGAGAATATGGTCCATATCCAAATGACATCTGTCTAGTGTTTATCATAACATAAATACTCTAACTTTCCCTAGAAGTTACAGATCGTCACATTAAAAAATCACGTGAATTATTTTTAATATAATATGTTTCCTATGATTATTCTGAAAAGTACTGAAAATCTATTGTTCCAATAAAAAGTCATGGTATCATAATACTCTATTGATATAAAACTTGTCATTCTCTTAAGAATGTTGAAAAATATCTATGATAGTATTTGAAAAACAATGAATAACTACAAATTAGAGTATTTTGCGCATTATCACTTCGCCTGTGATATTCAAATGGCTGAGACGATTACTAATATTGAATCTATTGATAAAATTTTCAATGATACAAGCAATCGTTAGGTATCAGAATTTTCAGAAGATTTCATAAATTGAGAATATTGTTGATAACTAAAAGTTTTTAAAAAAGAACTTTTGCAGTATTAATCAGTTAGTGATTTTAATATATTTCCATTACGAGACGCTTTAATTGTTTTATTGTGTTTTCTTTTATATTCTGATGCTATTTATGTAATCCAATATGTCCAACTCAAACTGTAACTTCGTCTTCTTTTCCAAGAACACATTGATAAACATATGTAGCCTAAGTTGTGATACCATGTAACAACGCGTCATCATGTGACATTATTACTGGCAAGTTCCTTAAGCGTGAATACCAGAGTGTTGTAAGAACAGCCCACGGCAATTACAGGATCAAATCACAGGTGAACGGTCATCAGCCCTGCCAAGACAACGCTTTAAATAAACACTGTAACTGCATTGTAAATTGAAAATAAAGACCTTATAAATTCAATTATTACTACGACAGAGGAATTGAACAAATCGTTTTGGAACCATGTAGGACCAAGAAATACTCGATATTCAGTTCTGTTTTGTAAAAGTCATCTCAAATCGTGTTCAGTTTCTTTTCCTTTAATTGTTTCTCTTTCGCGTCTTTCTCATTTATTCAGTTTCTACTTTGTCTTCATTATTGTCATAAGTGAAATAAAACTTCTTTAGCGCTCGAATGAATATATTGAATGTTCAGCAACGCAGGAAACTCAAGTGCCTTCACTATATGTGCTCTAATCACGTCCGGTTCAAAGATGCGCAAGAGTGCTCTTCCACTGAACAAACTAATGATCAAGAAAATACACAGGACCCTTCATTCCGTCTCCGAAAGTGCCAATCGATTACATGCTCTCTCTAGTACGTTTCTTTTCTGCGTTGTTTCAATATCCTACCTTGGCATATGGCCTAATGAAAAGGATTCCTTCAGTCTACGAATCAATTAACATTTCCTCTTTAATAATAATTATAAATTTAATAATAATAATAAATTTATTGTCAAAAAACAGTACAAACTGCGTATGACCACGTGGAGGACAATAAACTAATTTACTCTCCGGAAGCAAGCAAGGGACCATCCCATCAATTCCGATCAAGGGCCCTAAGGCAGAGGCGGATTCAAAAATTTCAGCAAAAGTTCCTAGATAAGATAAAAAGTTAGCTGCGAGTTATAATACATATATAATGTCAATATGTTTGTAATTTAACGCAAATATGTTTGTAAATTTACATGTAAAAGTTATTAACGAACTATAGATTATTCTGAGTATAGTGTTTAAAAATCATAAGAGTTGAAAAAACACTAAATTCGCGATTTATTGTTACAATAAAAACGCCCCTAGACAAAG
>NNCF01129833.1:168910-230832 GCA_002313205.1 Laupala kohalensis | reverse complement strand
CTAGGAAGCAATCCACGCAATACGGAGGACATCTGACGACCGTGCGAATCAGCTAGTATGAGCACGTTTGATTTCTGCGTGGAAGTGTTGGTTTCATCTCTGGATAGCACTACTTTACGTGATTTTGGGCGGCTGTGCTTACCAGTGCGTGGAGTGTGAACAGGTCTGGGTACTGGACGGGAGGGAATGAAACGAGTAGGTAAGGGAGGAAACAGGGACATGTCATCTAACACACTAAACCTATTCTCAGTGAAGAGTTGGGGTGGTGCATGTGTCGCTGGTTTAACCGNTGGTCTAACCGGGTGGTAGCAGTTGGAAGGACGTCGAGAATTTCTAACAGTAGTCCAACCGCCGATCGTTTTCTTATTGACCTCTTCCAGCGCACTGATTCGTGTGTCAATATACTGTACCATGTCATTGTAAGCCTTCTGAAGATCAGCTTTGAGTGAGTTGAGGAATGCGATAGTGTCCATTGTTGTGAGATAGTTAGCAACTTAACGACAAAAGCAAATGAGACTACACGAAAAATGACAACTAACACTGAATGAATGATGTTAATATAATAATATATTTGTTACTGCGGAAGTTACAAATGAGATAATAAAAAAATTAAATATACAAACAAACCGACGACAAAAATGATTGAAATAATTGTTTAGGGCTACCACTGGAGATTAATTAATTCGACAATAACTACCGTATATTGTGTTAAAATGCAAATGAATACGAAAGAATCAAGAAAATCGAATTGTAAAATGATGTAACAATTCTATGAAATTATGACGACGAAAACTTGGGTGCAACAATGAGGCAGGGTTTAATCAGGAAATAAACAAACCGACAAATGACAGAAATAATTTAGGATGACAACTGCAGATAAATTAATTCGACAATAACTAAGACAATATTTTGTTAAATTGTAATGAATAACTACAAAAAGATCACGAAACAAATGGTAAAATATTGGAATAATTGTATTTACGACGACGAAACTTGAGCAGTGCAACAATAGAGTACGTTATTTTTAATTTAATAATGATGTAATAGTATATGCACCAGACAATCTAAATACAGCAAAATAATTAATTTTAATGCACCAAGAAGTTAAATTTATGATACCGTTTGTACTTACGTAAACTTTATCACACCTTTGAATGAAGCACTGAATGAAAACAATATGAAATTGTATTTGGTCCGTTGAGTTTGAAAACCTTAGGAAATGTTTTTAGTGTTTTTTCACTTAACACTCACACAGAACAAAGAATTTTACACTACAATGAAAGTTGGGATCTAAATACAACTACTGATCACAAAAAACTCGAAAAAATAAAATAATTAGAAAGATTATACTGAAAAATGGAGAGAGCTCATTCACAACCGCAGCTAACGCCAGGAGCAGGCTAGCCAACCTCAACAGTGGTGATTGAGAAGCTAGCTTATTTTCAAACTATATATTTTCTCTTTATAGAGTAAAAAAGTATTAAATTGTATGTATAACATAAGGATTAGTTTCTTCGTTATCTATAATAAGAATTAATAACTACATGTTTTAGTCACATCTCTTTTACGCTGATCCAAAAATTAATGCTATGTGAACGAATGAATGAATGAGTGAGTGAATAAATAAACTAAATTGACATTACAAAAGAATAACACTCTCCCTCACAATATATGTAATCAACCTATATAAGTCCAATAATATGTAATCAATTAACGATATCGATCCCCAGTTCGTAAGACGTCCAAATCGATTTGACTAGCTTTATTTGTCGGGAGACAATTTCTTCGTACGAAGCAAATCAAAATTCAATTCCGTAGCTATAGAACGAAAACTCGATTTTTGCGTCAGTGTTTTTCGTAATAACGCTGAAGCGAAGGCGGATGAAGGGGGCTGCTTCCACTTCGGGGATTTGAAGCGGGTGGGGGTGAGGGCGATGGCTCGAGAGCCATATCGGCGTCTACCGCTGCCGTCGCGAAAGCTCGTTACGGCGCTCTTCGACCCTCCTCTGCTCTCGAATGCTCTTCCTCAACCCATCCTCGTGATTCCTCCATCGAGCCACAGGTACGCGCTTCATTGCATCTCTCCGCTTGACCTACCGCTTCGTTGCTCCTTCTCTCTCCCTTCCCCCCCCCCCCCCGAAACCATCTTCACTCCATGACGTTCCACTGGAAATGCAGAAAGATATGTTACTTCTGTCTAACGATGTACGTCACCACTCTGGATTGTGATTGAGAATTCACGAAGTAAGAGACAACAAGGAAGGGAACAGGATTATTAATTTTTGGAGAAATGAGAACTATCTCATTTCTATGCATCGACGCGATTTGAACAATTTGTTAAAAATTATGTTCTAAAATATTCGTTCAAGAGGTCTTTGCTAACCACGCAGTGACTAATAAATGTGAATAGTACTGTATTGAAGAACTAGTTCGGACGCATATGTTTCTTATCAGAATCAAAAACGGATGTAACAGAGTAGCCTGCTGTATTGTTCTTATTTACTTGATGCGGACTAGCAGTTGGGGATCTATGGTAAGGGGTGTCCGGTCGGGTTTACCAACAAATACACCCATACATTTTGTGTCGGATAATTTATATCAACCGCAAACTAATAGTTTTCTACATCTTTATTTTCCCCTTCCAATTTGATCAGTCGACTGTGGAAATAATACTTTATTCAGTCCAATCCGCAAGAAAGATGTATTGTATGTATTTTTTGTTTCGACCAACTAAAAGCCACGATGACGAGTGCTAGTAAGGCCCAATTCTACGTGAGTTCACTCACTAGACACATCGTGAAGCATATTTGGGAGGAAGAGCGTCTAGATGGTATCTAGATTGCCGTATCCAAGTATTACAACTGGGGTTTTAAGCTGTAGAGAAGTAACTTTTCAATCATGATCAAACCTACATGAACTGAAACATATAAGTCAAAAGCTACTAATTTTTCTGGCCCCGCGGGAATCTAACGCGTTAGCCCTGAGCTATCGAAAAGTGAAGGAGATTTATTATTTACTTCGAGAGTAATCTATAGAACTAAGTTTTCCAAGTAAGTAAGCAGAACTAAGTATGTTATTACAAAATATTCCAACTATTATCAGTTCCATTGCTATTTTGATAACACATTTTATGGCATAAATTGATAATAAATAATTGACTAAAACAACCAAATATAGCAGATCTGATTTATTTGCACTTCACATAGCTGAAACTAACATTATATTAACATTTCACTAAGTTTCGATACCTGATGATGATTTTCTATTCTAAATTAACAACTTCTTCTCACGTCAAGGAGTTAGTTTGCATACCTTTTCAAATGCGTAATTTTGTTGCATAACTGCTTCGGGATAGTAACAATTCATTGAGCATAGGTGTTTCCAAGGGAGTCGTTAGGAGGTATGTTTCTGCGGAAATATTTATTGAACAATGTACCTGAAAATGTGTGAAAAGATCCGAAAGGGATCAATTCAAATGTCGACGCTGTGCAAGTTCAGATCCTTGATCTACTATATGGAAAAAAACCTTCAACAGTGAAATAACCTTTGTATAACTAGGATTAATGTAGGTGCGAATTTAGTGCCCAGTATTAATTCTCGGGTAAACTGTATATTTGAATTGAATACTGCAAGACACGTACATTGGATAGTACTTGCCAAACTTGTGCCTGTGAGATTGAATTCGTCTCTTTCCTGGACATTTCACAAAATTGACGGTTTCATAAATAATGTGTCTGTAAAAGAAAAAGAAATAACGGTAACTTACATAATGAACTATTACATATCTGTTTTGTAAGGAAATAACGAATAATTATGAAAAAGTCACTTTCTTGGATTTATGGTCAATTTTCCAAAAACAAATTGAACACAATAATAAAGTGATATATCCACGGCAACAGTGTCCCCTCGGCGACACTAATCATCAATGAAGTACTCACACAAAGGGCTCACACGAAAAAGCGAGTGTTTCCGTTGGGTAGTGACGGATAAAAGTTTTATTTAGCGCCCGGTTTCTTCTTGGTTGTTTCAACGATTTCAACAAATTTAGTTAATATTCATCAAATGGTATTCATTTGCATGTAAGTCAAATATTCATCTTTAGATATAAGATAAACATGCTGGAAAATTCATAAAAATATATTAATCAGAAGAAATAATCTTTTCAAAATTTTTCTTTTAGACTTACTACTTATTCATAAATTCTTTGATCACTTTAATACTACGTCACTTTTATTTTCTTTGATTTGTTTCTTTTCTTCAGTGAGTATCAATCAGAATTGTTTATCAAACTAACACTTTTTAGTCGGAAAGCGATTAAAAAACATATGCGACCACGTAAAAGACAATAAAGAACTGTATTATTAATAGTTTAGAACAGAAAACTGCGAGTGTGCGTGTATACTCAGCATTTAGTACTATATCATGTAGAAGAAACTCGCTCGTGAATTTCATCTGCTTGGGGAAGAACCTCGTAGCATGTGTGTTGTGTTCACACATCGCATTTTCATTCTCTTGTTCTTTTCCACATTTTCCTCTCACAGGATTTAGTGGATTCACTATTCCATGTATTCCGCACTCAGGAAGTGACGTATAAATGACAATTCATTTTCTGGAAGTAGAAACTTAAATAAACCTACTGATTCTTAAATTAACCTACTTATTTCCCTACCAGGTTGGGACTATTATTGATGATATTATAATTTTAGTTACCTACTTAGAAATATCGATTAATGACATATTTCATGTAAAATTAAATGCCGTGAACCCTGAGCAGAATCAGAGTGACGTAGGAAGGAATTGAACTTGCTTTCCAGAAACTAACGTTTAATTCTCATAAGTTAACTTTAGGTTGTAGTTATAAGTTCTTTTAAGAATCTAATCATCCCGTAGACATATGTTTTTCAGTGAGCAACCAGACTTCTAGACAATAATTTGTTTTTAACGTTATAGGTATTTGTCACAAAAGTTTATATTATTTGTTAAATAGTTCATTCACGTTGTTAATTAATTAAGAAATGTGAAATTTAAAATATTTTACATATATAATAATTTTATTGCAACTCATATAATTTGGGAAGGGTCTGAGCCCCTTTAACTCACTCACACGTACCCGAGACCCCCACGTGTATCAGACACGTTCTGCTGATGTTAATGTTATACACGATATAGGACTTTTTTCAGGTCAAGATGCAACGCTGAGATGTAAAACTCCGTAAGCTCGCCTTAGAGTAGACTCATTTTGTTTCGAAGGGCGATTGGAGCATAATACATTCGACACGAGTCAAGAGATAGTGGAGTTAAATAATCAAATGGAACTAAACAATGCTCAACCGTACAGTCATAATGAAGTATACCAATTAAAATATATTTTGGAATTACTTGTAATTTGCAATATCAACATGAGTAATTAATTGTAAACGTTATCAACTCTATATTTTTTTGTNGGGGGGGGGGGTGCTTTAGGGCTCGTCAACATCGAAGGTCATTAGAGCCCATAGTTTTCGTTCCCATTTTTCATGATAGGGTGAAAAAAGATTACTGCGAACAAGCTCTGAAGCAATTCTGGTGACTTTACTTACCTATTTCTGATATTAAAAAAACGTCAGACTCTTTCCTTCGAGGACATAATGTAAACGCACAGAAAGCGATTCTTAGCTTAAACAGTTATGTAATAAATGCTCTCCGGGAAAGAGTGTGCGTGTAGCTTTGTCCGCAAGGTGCATGTGTGTGTGTGAGTGGGATGGAGGGATGGTGGCTGCGCATGAAGCAGACGTGTTTACGGCACCCGTTCCCTTAGCGTTGCCACGACGGCGCGGCGCCTGTTCTATATTCCAGGATCGCATCCGACCGCGCCCTCGCATCTGCACTACTCGCTCCACCTTCCACACCATCTTGCCCGTGGCGCTGGTGTGCCGGCGCGCGCAAAGAAACGAAAAGAGAAAAAATGAAATAAAATCATTCGGTGTAATATCCCTCGATCGCGAAGTCTGGGCGCGTATTTCCGTTGCAACAGCGGGCGCTCTCGCGACGCCCACGCGCCAGGGGGCGCTCATGACTGGTAGGAGGCATGTTGCCTTTCGCGTAGAGAAGCGTTGACGGCGGGGGAGGTCACTTCAGATGGAGGAGCTACGACAATTTACACGCGGTTTGTTGCATTATTGTTGATTTATCTGTATTTAATTAATTATTTTTGTTTTGAATTTTTTCATCTATTGGTAAAATAAAACATTAAATGTCGTTATGTTGTATTTTTGTCATATTTTATTCTACCTCTTAAATGGACAAGTATTTATTTTAGTACAAGTTTTTCGTCATCGTCAGGAGCAGGCACATGAATTGCAGTCGTGAGGTGTAATAAAAACTTCGTCTTCTTAAAAGATCATATAAAATATTACAATATTGTTAGGGCAGTAGAAAGTAATATTGTCAATTTTGTATTTTTGTTTCTTACTTCATATTCTGATTTTGTATGAAAATGATATCTAGCTTAATTATATTTCCAGTAAAACGGATTACGACCGCCAATCCATACATTAGTTTTTGCGTGGTGTGATTAGAAATAAAGCTTTTGAAAAGTTTCCGTATAAAGATGTGCCACTCTGTAAGGTCATCTGTAATAACAAGGAAAACATAACGTGTATTGTAATGAAGTAATATTACAATATTATAATACAATATTACAATACAACTAATGTACTAACACTGGAATAGATTCTATAACATTGAAAAACATATACAGTAACATGAAGGACATACAGAAAAACTTGAACACAAACACTTCTTACTTGAGTATTTTCGTTTTACAAAGTGAAATGGCAGCAACGTGCTCACAAGCAAACTCGCTCAATTCGCGCGATCTCCACTGTTTATCATTATAAAACACAACCACGGGTTACTTCACCTTGCTAATTATCAAGCCTCGCCAATTTTGGTGAATTTCTTTAATTATATTGATGACAGAACTGGTAATACAACTTCCTGCAACAGTAACTGTCTTTGTCGAAAACATACTATAATAGAAAAGTAGTTTGAGGAACTCCCCCTAGACGTCACAACGGGTAAAACGACACCAGTGCCCCTGCAGGTGGAGTCGCGCAACTGCTCGAGTTTCCCCTCCTGTTGTTATTTTACTTCATGGTATTGTTATGAATATTCCATGTATAATTATTAAGGAAAAGCAGTAGATAAACAGTCGCATAATTACGACTAATCCTGTCACAAGAAACCGCCGAAGTAAGTAAATAAAATTAACTTTATTGTCAAAAAAGCAGTTGCAAACTGCATCTGACCACGTGGGAAAAATGAACTACGTTACTTTCCGGGAACGAGCAAGGGTCCATCCCATCAATTCCTATCAAGGACTCAAGGGCAGTGGCGGTTTTAACATTTATAAAAGAAATTATTGTAAAAATATGTATTGTTATCCATTTATTATTCCAAAATGAATTGTAGATATTATGTGCAGTAAATATTCGTGATTAATAATTACCAAAATTTTAATGACACTCCCGCCCAAGGAAAATCCCCTACTACTTGAAGGAAATCGGAGAAAAACCCGGGCCAGGATGGGGCTGTAGAGATAATGTATTCAACTGTGCCAAGGCTGCGGAGAGTTAGAAATAAACTTAAAAAAGGAAAAGGATCGAAAACAACATGCATGCATTTGAGTACTATGATTATATCTTTTCGATAACGTCGGTTCAGTGCCCAGATTCCACCTTTTTCGAGTTTTGATGTATTAACCAGGATTTGCTCAAGCGTCTCATTAAAGTTTCATCGCTTGAAAAAAATGGATATGATAAAATGTGTGGGTACTGTTTAAAAGTAAAATATTCATTTGATTTCAATTTTCGTTTTCTTTTACAACCATCTCGATTAATTGCATTAATATAATGTACAGTAAATAATAAATTCTTGATTGTAGATTAACACAAAACGTGCAAAATGTTTAACGGACATATCGTTTTTCTGTAAAACATTCACAAGAATTACTCATTAGAACTTCCTTACGATTTTTTACATTGAATATGCGATATTTTGTCTTGGCTTGATTTACCTGTATTGAAATTACATTATTTCGTTTCTGATAAGCAAATAAAAATCTTGTCTCAATCTCTCATTTTTTTATTCAGTCCTCCCAATCAAACGGAATCCCCGGATAAGATAGATAGAATGTTCTAAATCTTGGACTTTCGAATAAACCAGCTTAAACATTTACTTACACCTAAAAACTTATGTTTCCACGGTATATAGGTTCATTACCCCTTCCTTCATCCCGCGAGGGGCGAGGGATTATTTTTACACATTTTTTTCTGACCAATAGCTGAAGTAAAAAGAATCTGAATTTTTTTCGTGAAGGTTAGTGATTGTAACCCATTTGGGAATTTTTTTCAAGGTCATTCAATGTCATGTATGAAAGTTATGACTCTTAAAACATACGAAAAAAACAAAGTACTTTCAAGCAGAACATTCAAATGTATAACAAATTTTATTTAGTCATTTGGTTAGACATATAAAACTGAACATTTGTGAATTTTTCATGCATTGGTACACCGTGTTAAAAGAGTCAATTTTCTCATATTTCTCAATGTTTTCATATAACTCATATTTTGCACGTCTTTTGGTGAGTATTTGCATTTTAGGTAAATTTTTAGATTAACCTTAGGTTAATACGCCAAATATTTTGCTTTAATTTCCACTATTAATTTCTAATTTTTGAAACGATTCGCATTTTGATGAATCTTTTGTCTCTGTACTTTAATTTTTCGCAACTTAAAACGATTTTAACCCTGCTTAAAATCCTAACGGACGGACGCTCTTGATTGGCGGGTATGCACTACGGTGTGCTCATTCGTCGTGTAGTTGCCTGGAGTTCGTTTTCGATATACTACAAAAGAGCACATAGGGGATTAGTATGTTATGCTTTCACTCCTGACACTCCACCTGACAGCCGTAGACCAGTACCGTGGGTGATTAAAACAAAATAAACTTTGAAGCGTACGCCACACGCCACAAAAATCTTTTCTAGTAAGACAAACTAAAAAAAAATAATAATAAAAATTTTGCTTTTTAAAACCTACGGATATTTTCTATAATGTTTGATAGACCCATCCTAGTATCTTAATTATTTCATTTACCTCCACATTTGATTGTAAGAGACCAAACATGACCTGTATTAAGTTAAAGGAAAATCCCTTATCTACCTATTGGCTCTCCATCAGTTTCTATCGAAAAGGAATAAATAATACCGTTTGTCAATGTTTCGTGGTTTAGTTTGACACTTTATGCATAAGAAAATGTAAAAAACTGTTGAAAAATTGTTGGTTATATCTATAATTAATACCATGAACTTTCCTTGACTAAAACTGAAATGATGTTCACGTTTTACAGCAGTATTAGTTTGTAGGGATTCTTGAAATTATCCATATACAGACACCAATGGTTACAAAGAAGATCCACTCTAACCATTCTTTGATATATAACTTATAAAATATGGTCAAAAATAATTTTTAAAGACACAAAGAAAGTTACGATAAAAGTATACAACTGGGGTTCTGAAAATATGAAATATGAAAATCCATCCGGATAAAGGTTGATGAAGTTCTTCAAGGGGATACCCTATTCTGGAAATGTTACCCGCAAATTTTTTGCTCAAGGAGACGAATGAGGGTTGGTTTTTGAAATCACATGTAAACAGCATTCTTTCATTTGTTTTGAACATAAAGTTTGCAAAAAAGTATTTCAATTCATTTCCATTAAAAACCAAGATAGTGATCATTTATTCGATAATTTTATCATTAAGTCACATCTATCTACTCAGAATCCGTTTTATGCGAAAGTTAAGTCAAAGGTGCTACGGATAATAAAGAATATATACAAAAATGAGTCATTATAGTTCTATTCACGTGAGATTTTGAATGTTTAGACAGACAAGATTATAAATCTATTCCGAAGTGGCAAGCGATAAAATTCCCCATGAGGCATTTTGAGGTAAAAACCTAAAACAATGCTCAACAATTCAATTCCGAAAATACACCATCATCAATTTTTTTTAATTCTTAACTAAAATACTCCCAAAATCAGAAAATTTAATCAGTTGAAATTTTATGATTTTTTTTTCATGACACGAAGATACATTCATTGGAACTAAGGTGTTTATTTTTGCAAGTATTGTTAATTTTGTAAATTATCTTTTTACATACTATGTACATAAATAAAATTCGTTAATTTTGTTCAGATTTGTTATTTGTATTTCACATATATGATATGCATTACACAGCCTACGATCTCAAATTACCTAAAATTTAAATGTGATTCTTGTCTAGCGAATATTGCTTTTTATCCTAATGTGTATTCTTTCGCACTCACTCTTCGAGCAATGGTGGGTTAAGCGTATACGTTAGACTGATATGGTATTAAATTTTTTTAAATTATTTTTATTACTCATCTTCACTATCTGATCCTATAATAAGATATATATACTGCTAAATCAATGTGATTGAAAATTCTTCAGGTCAGTTGGTTTTGGATAACTATCTTACGTAACTTCAATAGAACGTAAGCGCTGCTATGTGAACAAGGTCCTTAGTCTGTAAGCACAACTGAGCTGTAGTATTTAATAACTTCCATTCCAAACCCATTCATTTATTGCACATTACATTTGTACACTTTGCTATTTATATTTTGATGTAAAATCTTATAATACAAGGCTCTTGTGAATAATTTAAGAATTTTTTTTTCATCCTACTCTCCTACGAAATATAAAAGTAGTTGAGAAAGTTCTTGTGATGCAGTGAAAAATATTTTCAAAATTTCCGAAGGTAGTTCAGAGACATCAAGCAATTCTTCTAATAATATGGTTTAACATTAACTTGTTGCGGTTATCTTTCAATGTCGGAACAAATACGTTCAAACCTTCTCTTCTAAAAATGGTTTTACGTCACGAAATTCCCGGTCTAAATAAAATCCTATTCCCAGTCTTAAAATAGTACGTAAGCCAATTGAATATTTTAATAAGATTTTTATTTGCTTCTGATAGACTACATCTACTATATGGTCGTGAATTATTGTGAACTGTTGGTATGTGGCCTGCTTTTGACCCTTTCATGACGTTGTTAAATATTCACAGCAATATTCACATTTGTATGGTTACTTCTGAATAAAATGGATGTTTCATATCGGCAAAATAGGAAAGAAGACTGCAGATCAGGTTCATGTCGGATAATGTCGAATGTTGTAACTTGTAGTTGAAAGGTTCAATTCAAACAATAAACCTTATCTGTTTGAGGTGAATGGAGATTGTAACCATTCTCCTCTCTCCTCAAACAATGAGCGGAAGGAAAACTTAGTTTCTGAGTATAGACATCTCAAAACGTTGGTTTGAGAATTGACTACATTTTGCTCTCGGGTCTCTTCACTTTAGCTATTGCGTGGGTTTAAGTGTCACAAGGGAAATAAAATCAAGGAGTTCGATTTAACTGAACCTAGTGTAAATTTCTTTTCTCGTGATAAATGTTACTTCGCTTTATTTGAGGTATTATTCCTGAATGCATTAAAAATTAATAACCTATTGTTAAACCATTTTTCCGATGTACATTTGTCGATTATAAATTTAGAAGATGACTTTCTTTGGGAAATGGCAATGGTAACTTATTTCTCAAAATATTTCAAAAATTATTTTATTTTTTCTTCGTCATTCAACTTGATATATGTTCCACATATAGGCAAAGTAACACCATCGCTGGAATGTATGTTAGGAGTGAAGATCGATAGTCCCGAAATGAAATGGCTCATATCTTCCGAAGTCTCTTCTGCGCCTGACACCGAACTCCGATCCCCGCGTGCGCACTGTGGAACCTAAAAGATGCCTGTCGGCGGTAGGCGGAAATGAGATTCCTTCTCCTCTTGTATGAGAAGATTTTAAGTGATGACGCGATACCTCCCTGCGGCATGCGCCCTTCCACCCTGACGGCATCTCTGTGCCGCTCTGCAGATGTTTATCAGGTACATGGCGAGGGCGAAGGCGAGACAGCGAGCGAGTCCCAGCACAATATCCTGCCCAGTGCCGTTTCTTTTTCATATCTCCTTCGCATGCAGTGAGTATCGGAGGGAGGGGTGAGTGCTCAGGAAAGATCTCGGTTAGCGTGCGTCTCTCGAGAGGCGTGTGCGACTAAACGTCGGGAATAACGTGATTCTTGCGTTGCCTGCGCGCGTGGCGGGGGTGACGCGACTCAAGACGCCGCTGATGCTGCTGCTACTGCTGCCGCCGCGCGCCGCCACCGTCGCTGTTTCCAACGCTCCTTATCTGTTTTTACGTCCCGCTGAGGAGCTACATTTGTTTGACGACGCAATCTCCGCTGCATTTCCTACGACTGCGACAAAAAAAATTTTCTGTGCGAAATATAACATAGAAAGTACTTCTAGATATATGCAATTTCGTTGCGAGAATTAGTTGAAAGAATTATATTATGTCGTGATTTAACAATTTGATCAATTTTCTTTAAAAATTCTAACGGTCTTACATAATATTTCATTTTTTAGTTCTTCTATATGTATAAAAATTATTGAAGTTCAATTTTTTTCTCAAGTTTAAAAATTCATCTGGTAGCTTTTTTTTAAATTCTTTTTTAAAAATTCATCTGATAGCTTAACACTCAAACTAATCATTTAATAATACTTTATTGTCCAACAAAGGAATTTCTTGGAGTGTATCAAGGCGCCACAAATTCGTGCACCATGATACAGCATACCGAAATTTTAATTTACTGTATTGATTTAATATGATAGTAGCATATCGAAAGGAAGTATTTTCACGTACTGTCCAGATCTTGAGGTTTAGAGAAAACCACAAGAACGCTACTTCTCAGTGGGATGAAATAGCAATACGTCATCAATTTATGAAAATCTATAACCCACACGACAGTTCCATCAAAAGCACTAAAATATTTAATGAAACAACAAAACTAAAATACTGAAATAAGTGAACGGAAATGAAATATGAAATATTCATTTAGGGGAGAGGAACATAGACGATGGGGATGGTTCTTCAAAATGTGATGTAGACTGATATTCTTTTAGTTTTGAAGGTCAAATATGGAAAGTTTCATTATGTTTGGAATAAAACTAGATTTGTATAAGACAGATAAGCAAACGAATTTAGATAATTGCGATTTGTTTCTAATATCACTGACTTACATATGTTACAACAAACTGTTACATATTGATAAACATTCTGAATTTTTAGTTTGACATTTTATAATTATACAGTTAGGATCAGGACCCACAAAGTTCGTGAAAACGTTTGAATTCTCCTAAAAAATGTTGGCAAAATTGATGTTGGATTCATCAAAAAAATTATTCGGATAAATTAGTTTCGTGATAAACCCATGGTCAGAAATACTGAAATCTTGAAATTTGCATGCATTGTTAGTTACATTTAAATCACATCAGGATTAAATTAATTATGAAAACATATTGGGAAAATAATACATGTAAATATTTTTTAGTACATCACAATTAAATTTTGATGCAGGTTATTTATCAAAGTGACGAGACAATCTATAACATTTTTATGAATAGTGTGAACTTCACGACTATTTCTGGCCATCTTAGATTAATTATATCTCAAACCAGTAAGCCATTCCACACTATTCATTGAGATTACACTTTTTACATTTCCATCTGATGACAAAAGATTTGAATGTGATGATAAGAGATTCATCAAATTCTATTCTTTCATTTATAGTGACTGTGGGATGGTCACTTTTATATTCACGAGTTTCAACTTCCTTCACTACGAATCACTTACATTATCGTTGAGGTAAAAAAGGAGTTATTACAAGAAATTCATCTCGCCGTGACTTCCATTAAAATAAAATAAAACAAGAAAAATAAAAGAAATATAAGTAAAAAACGAGAGAACAAATTTGATAACTTCTCTTGAATTATTTGTTATAAAATCCTTAATAAAAAAAGAAAAGATGAAGTAAGACTTATTATTAATAAATGTTAAAATTAAAATATGAACTGTCTACGCAAATAGGATTATTCACTTCCTTTAGACCTTTTATTACAAGAAGTTTTGAGTGTGATTTTTTACGAAAGCTTTTCTTGTGAAGCACTTCAAAAGAAAAAAACAAGTTTCTGCTGGTGGAGATAAGACTTGTATTTTTCCATACCCAGTTGTTCCGTTGTCTCGCTGATGTTTGTGAAAGAAAATTATGTAATAGATTTTCAATTCTCGTTTTGTATAGATTTCAAGCAAAGTTTAAATACAAATAAGGTTTATCAGATAGCGAAAAATCGTTTCCATTGTTTGCCGTCGCCCGGCGAAGCATTGCGATCTCGCTAAAGAAACGCGATTTCAAAATTAATAGTTGGTTGTTCCATAACTGAGCGACAGTCATTTGTCATCTAGTGTGACAGCTCCGCCCTGCTTGCAAGCGTCCGCTACAGTTTTGCCTCAGCACATTGTTTCTCTCCAAACGAATGTGGTTTAAATTGCCAGATGATCATTAAAATGCGCTTTGCGTTATTCGGAGTCTGTTTCTCTTTGTTCCAACTAGTGCTGGAACGCGTTGCCATTGCAACACTTCCGTTTCCTGTCCCCTCTTTCCTCCCGTTCTTCTCTCCCCCACCCCCATTCGCCTTGTCTGCCTTTTTCCTCGGAAGAGGTAACGGGAAAACTTTTTTCGTTCCGATACCAGTTGTAGCTGGAATCCTGTCATCCGAAGTTTCTTTCATATTTATTAATTCAAGATAGAAGTTTGCAAGTCTTCAACATCCCCGCTGAATAACTAAAACTATTGCTGTGGCTTTTAAATTAGATTTCCGAGAACTTCGTTGAGCAATGAATGGTCTTTGTGTTTCCTAAAACTTGACATCTCTGTTCAAATCCAAGAAAGTGCGAGGATCTAATTTTACAAGGCAAGCGAATCCTTGAGTTATTCGAGTTCAAATCTCGTTGCTCGTCCTGTTGCCTCTTCGCACGTGATCCTATAAGTGCGATCTGATCACGTTGAATTTTTGTTCATGAGAATACTGATGCTTTCCCGCTCCATTCGTGCCGTTTTCGTTTTTGATAGATAACAAATGGCTTAGGGAAATGTTTCATGAAGTATTCACTAGTATCAGTGGACCTTTGTGACTGCGCGGAAGTTTTGTTACTAATTTAGGGAATCTTCTATATCTTAGTTTTGTTATTTGTAAAGTGTACCTGTAGTACAGGGTAATTTCTATAGATTTGTAAAATTTTGCTTTTATTGTATTACTTTACTATTTTTTTCTGTTTTATGCGGAATATTACTCTTCTTTTGTTCAATTTTTCCTCTGTTCCCAGTCAACCACTGTCGCCAATGACTATACCACCTCAGTCTGTCTTCGTATCTCTGCCGCAGAGAGCAAGATGGTAGTCCGGTTGTATTTCCGATATTTACTTTTTCTTTTTTCCCTTTTCCATTGTTTATTTTTTATCGTGACTTGGACTAATAAAATAAGACTGTACATAATTTAAGTTTTTGTCGTCAACTTACTTTTAACAAACTAACTGCTGAACTTTTGATTTTTGTTCAAAAGTGAATATAATATTTAATTATGGTCAAAAACCTTTGCAAAATGATAATGTTGTAATTCTATCACTTAATGCATTTTTCTTCTTTCAAGATAAATCTAAATGTCTACGTACTGTCTGTGATATCTGTGATATAACTGAGAAATGAAAATAGTTGATAGAAAGTCATGTAATAAAAAAGGTTTTTGCTGTAGAGTTTTCTGGTATTAGTTAAATGTAATATTTTAACAAATTAAACCGATATATTCTTCCATTTTACAATTAGATCCATTAACTCTTTTCTCTAATCTAAATATATTTCCTCTCACTCACCCTCGCCCATCATTAATTTTTTGATATGTCTTAATCATAATTTGTAGATTTACTCATATCGTGCCAGATATTGAGTAAAGATGCACGAGTTTGTATGAATTACCTGACGCTGTAAGTCACTAAAACTATTATGCCTGTTAACAGTAATATATTCCTCTATCGACGTTAAGAACAATACGTCTATGACACCACATAAATATAAGACGATAATTGTGCATTCATAACGACCCTACGTACACAGGCTGATGTACACTAACAATACTCTATGACTTATTAACTTTTTAATTTATTAAGTTATTTCAGTTATTATATTTATTTACATATTTATTTGTTTTTTGTACATTATATCCCTTGTACCCAACATAATTATTCCAGAGTTTTACTCATTCTGGTTTTACTCTGTATCTATCACTTTTCTATCTCTTCATAACTTTGCCAGCGTCTGGCACTATCCATTAACCATTACATTTACATTTTACGATGTTCTTAATGCTTCTTTCAAATATCAAATCTTATAACAATACGTATCAAAAGTTTCAAATCTTTGTCTCCTGTCTATTAGTGAACTTTTATTTTAAATTCTTAACTTGTACCAAATATTGTAAATTTTTTGAAATCAACCTGGCGTATATTCCTTAAGCGGACTATCCAACTATGAGTGTTTTTGAACTTACACACAAACACAAATCTCTGTTAAAACGTCCTATTCTCTTCAAATACACATTTTTACTCCAATTTTCGGTTAAAATCTCTGTTTTTCTTTTACTTGGCTATAATTAATTCTAATTTTTTATTGCAAAGTACACTCAAGGTAGAAACTCGTACGTTTTCCACCTTCTTGTGTCTTTATCCCACCTTAATTGCCAACTGAATGGTAGTTTACATGATATTTTCTTTTGATATATTTTTTCTTCTCGTCTAAGCTCTTCCGTATCATTTTGTACCATGCCATTTTTCTTACGAGAGATAGAATTTCCATTTTCTCTACACACAAATCAAGTGCCATTATTCCTTAAATTACGTCCAAGCAACTGCGGAATAGCATCCATTCCACCCCACCAAACATGTGCGTTGAATACTTTCGATAATTCTTCTGATACAGTCTACATGCGCTCTATGCTCCAGATCAGAGCACCCTGCATAATAATTGGTAGGAATGTCTCTTTCATTGCCATTTCTCGTAATTGACGTTCAAATACATTTCAGTCTCGCATGATCGCAAAGAATGTAGTTAATGACGGAAGTAAAGAGGTAAAGAGACGTCTCATGACCGCGTGAGTTTTTCTTTTTCGTTTTTTTAAATAATTGTAGTGTTTGTAACCGGGAAATGTAGCGTGGTATTGAAGCTTATCTATACGGGGCGATAAGAGCTAGCAGGTGGGAGGAAGGACCGGTTAGCTGGCTTTACCAACAACGACCCACGTGGAGGTGTTAGTACAAGTCGCTAGTAAGAGTTAGTTACACTAGGAGTAGCAGGAAGTGGATAGAAGAAGAAGGGTTCGCTTTTTAAATGTCACAGCTATATGAACTGAAACATTGAAGTGATGAGCTAAAAAATAATTCTGGCCCCGCCGGGAATTGAACCCGCAGTGACTCTGAGACAACCGAGCATGCTAACCCTTAGCCATCGGAGGGGTAGCGGGGGGTTTGCTTCACCAGAGTGCGCGCGTTGTGGAGCTACGGCACCCAGAGCTTTTGCATTTGAGGTGGCACTTGTTTGGCGCTGTGAACGAGCACCCAGGTGCTCGTTGCCGAGCACTCACCAGCACTACCCTGTTTCAACCCCCGCACTCCGCCGTGGCCCCACTGCAAGTGCCCTAACTCACACCTATCCACCCCCACCCACCTCCACGTCGCATCGCAACCTATGGGTGGAAAACTCCAAGGCACATGAGATGATTGCTGCTGTTTTTGCAGAGTTTATTCGGAGAAGTCACTCCTCGGAATTCTGAAAAATAATACCGTTCTTTTTCCAAAGTTCCGACTCAACTCTTTAGAGGTCTTAACAGCGGTACATTTTTAAATCTAGAGTTGTTACTTTATTTAGAAAGGATATCACCAGAAAATAATTTCAATAATCGACCCAAATTGGAGACTTCCCAACAATATATCTACCAATTTTTAGAAAAAAATTGAAATTGAAAAATTAAATTCAGATAGTAGTTTCAAAATTATATCATATAAACTAGGAGAACTCTCATGAAAAGCGAAACCAACCAAATCTTTCATAAGCCGACCTTTCATTTATTAGTATACTTGAAAAGGATGTGGATTCAGTATCTCTATCTATGCCAAAGTCGCACACGTGCAAGTCAGGTCTATAGAATTGGTGAATTAACAGTTGTGGCTCGTTGATGGTTCGGATTCTGAAACGTATTATTTATGTATTAGTCTCTTTTATATTCCGCTCTTAACGTTTAAAAACCATGGATTAAAAATTCAAAGTTTCTGTGATCGTGAAAATAATAGATTGTCGTTCCATGCAGCGAAAAGTCATGAATCGAATCACATAAAAGTTTATATTTGTGATAAGCAGGGCTGTTCGTGTAGGTCAATCGAGAACAAGTAGCTCCGAGGAGCGGCAGGACCAACAGCTGGAGCACAGAAAGAGCATATCTGCGAAGTCGTCAGTCACAGTAGTACTGTGACTCTATGGCGGAAGTAGCATCTTTTTCTGAAAGCAAATCCTCATCTTTTTACTCTGAAATGGAATATTTTTATTTCTGTGGGTTGCGTGCATATGTCAAATGCTTTGTATTCAACAAAATATTAAAACACGTTAAGAGGTTTAACTTACTGTGTCATTATAATTCTAATCGCTCAGAGTGTGAGAAGTACAAAAGCGTATAACTGTATAAGTTTGATTCTCTTACTATAATTGCCAAATTCATGTTTTCTGTTATAATAAAATCTTTTAAGTTATTTATGAATTTAAGTTGTTTAATTTCGTCATTTTCAATTTTTGAAATAATGGATAATTTAAGATGTTTTCCTCTTAGAAGAATGTGATGTGAAAATATAATTTAGTTTTATTCACTCCAGTGTAACTTATGTGTCAGTGTCTAAATTCCGTCTAAGGCCCAATTTCACCACGTTCGTTTAATACCTTAAACGAGATCTTCTCTGTTGTAAATCGCGATTATCGAAATGCGCGTTTCACCAACCTCGATGTACACGTAATCGCGATCTACTCTTAAACGCTCGGGGACCCTTCGATTACCAGCACAAATCGCGATTTTCTCCAGCACTGCTCGAAATTTGTCAGCCATATTGTTTGTGTACTTCCCTCGTGCTTGTCGGTTTGTTGGTTAGGTTCGTGTGCTGAAATTTTTCTTTTCTCTATATTTGTCTTTGCTTGTCGCAATGTTCTGCTACGGTTTGGATGAAACGGTGGAAGACCTTATATTTGAGGAGCCACAAAGGCGTCCACGTTGGATTCGAGAGAGATCCAATTATTTTGATGAGTTGGACGAGGTAGATTTCGTTTCGCGATTTCGCCTGTCCAAGACATCAGTCCTGAATGTTCTGGATGAAATTGAAAACCAATTAGAGTTTCCATCAGACAAGTAAGTTCAATTTCAACAAGTAAGGATAGTTTGAAAATACTCAAAATCCCCAATCAGAACCGAGGCACGGGAGGGGGGAACAGTCGTACTATTGGAAGCTTTCGTCAAGTGAAATTCAAAATTGGAAGACTTGGGAAGTGGAATAAGAGGTGTAGGAAGGGATGAAACCCATTTAAGGAATGGCAAATGAAGATTCTGGAAACATTACATTACATGAGATTTTTTCACGGACATTTTCATTACTACTCTGAGACGAGTATTTCGAGGCTTTTGCCCCATTATTATTTCGATTATTTTCGAGATTTTCACCAGTATTTCACTTTCTCGACGATGCTTCGCGCGGCTCGAGACTTTTTTTTTTGGGAGCACCGAACGAGTCTAGTAGATTGTTCGTGAGCTGAGATATCTGATTAGTTAAAAATATCTGATGAGATTCCGGAGTGCGTTATTGTCCGGAGCGAAACCGTTAGTATCGGCTAATATTTTTGGCGAGATAAGCCTCAGGGCACCTGGGCCGCACTGCTGAACGAGAGGAGTCACCACCGGGGGAGCCGTCGCTGGTGACGTCACCTTCAAGGGACCTTCCCGAGATCGGAGCGTGGCCGGCGTTGCGAGGTCAACGCACCCTCTATTCACCACTATTTGGTCTGATTGGTCATCTAATGAGGTATAGGCACGACGGTAGGTGGCGTCCAACCCAAGTCGTAATGCGCTTGTGCGAGAAGACTAGAGCGGAATGTTGTAAAAAGAGGTCTAGAACTGTGGACTTGATTATTGCGAAAGGGGCCAATTATAACAAGAAAACTCCGTCTAATTATCTCTTTTATGTGTCATAAATGTAACAGCCCTTTTTTTTTGAGAAGAGAGAGTTCATGTAAATTCAGTGTTTTTGTTTATTTATGTTGAAGGAGAAATTTTTTGTTTATGTTAGAATTTAAATCTGTTTAAAATTCCCGATTGTTGTGTTGAAGCCGAATTCGGCAATAATGTCTGAATGTTCATGTTAACGTTGGTAGGGAGTGACGTGTGCCTTTTGGGGGACTGCATGAGTGTTTTATTATTATTGTACATGATTGTGTGATTAAAGTTAATAAGTTAATTTGTCACAAAGCGTTTTCCTACATGTGGAACCCCAATATGTTTTTTTCCTTCGGTAAAAATAATGACGGACCCAATTACTAGTGGCACCCTGAGATAGAGCTAGCCGAGGCGATTACTTATTCATCATTATAAACAATTAAATTCCAATTCTGCCACGTTGTATTAATTAGTTATCAGTTTCCATTTTCAAATTCGCAGATTGTTTTGATACCCATTTCTTTCTCATTCTCTTTAATTCGTTAAAATAACTTCTTACAAAATGATCCTGAATCTGGAACCCAATGGTCACAATAACTTTATATTTAGTTTTGTATTGTTATCTCATCAATTGTTTCACTGATTTTTTATCCTTCCTCTTAAAATCACATTTAATGTCTAATCAATATATTTATCTTCACAAATATGAACAATCATGTTGATTTGTAAAAAAGTTATATAAAGAATGGTTCTTAATTGCCTCGTATGTTCTCTACTATTGAAATCAATGAATTCTACTGCATGTAGATAGTAACGAAAAAAAGTGGAGAAAATAATCAAAATTGATATTTGGGACAATGTAAGATAATTAATAAAATCAATGTTAATTGCGATGTTTTATTGTGTGATTATCTTAATCAATCTGTGTGAAAGCAACTCAATTTCATTTGAATATCTTAATAAAAGTTATTTGTGTTTTTGTTATATTTGTTGAAATCTAAAAAAGGTTTTTGTAATATTACTCTCTGAGCATGTTGTTTTATGTTGCACTATTACAGCCGAAATGTTATATCTGGGATCAATATATTTCTAGTAGATGTAATTTATTTATTCTTTAAGTGGTTTAACATTATTAATATCACTAGAATTAACCTTTAGTGTTATTTACTCATATTTTATACAATTGTTTTCTATAATTCTTGAATTCCGATTGACATATGAGAATAGTATAAAAGAATTGCAAATTATGCGAAATAACAATAAACAACATAATAATTGATGCCTATGACCTTAAGTTCTTTGAGCCACTGAATAAAATTCAGAGGTTAGAAGAATATTAATAAGTATTCCTGAATGAATAAAGAATATTTTTATGGAAGTTCAAGATGCGTATAATAAAAAAATTACAAAATATTTCTTTAATAGTTGTGTAATAAAGCATTTTTTCTCGTTTCGATTTAATAGGGGTATATTCACCAGTACTAGTCTTGTAATGGTCTGCCAAATATGTAATCAGTTCCAAGTTTGCATACGATTGGTCGAACGAACGTGAGGAGCTTTTTCCCCGTCGCAGAGGAGTGGCGTTGCAAACGTAACAAATCCAAACTGCTAAGAGCGCAGGACTTTGAATATTTTCGGGCCCTTTTAAGGTTTCAGGACCGTACAAATTATCGAAAATGATAGAGATCAATGACGAGTTCACAGTTTTCGATCTCTATATCGTGTAAGTATAAATTAAGCTTTCATAAGTACTTATATTTTCAAGTCATTTTCAGATAATATGTTTTGGTGAGAAAAAAAATTCAAGTGACTTAACTGTGAGAGAAAAAGATAAATTGTCACAAAATTAGTTCCGTTCGCAAGATTGCTACTAATGGTTTCTCCAAACGAAAAAAAAACTGTAGCTTGTCACTTGGTATTCTGCATTACGACAATGTTGAATGAGTACCGGTTAAATTCTCTCCAGTCATAAAGTATTGGTTGTAACTTATAAGAGAATAATGTATCTCGCTATATTGTATTGATACTTTAGCAATAATCAGAACTTCAGAAGCACTGGATCAGTTTTGAAAATAATAAGATAAAACGTTTGTGCAAGCTGAAGGATGCTCTAATCACAATAGCATTCACGCTAAGAAAACTCTCAATTTAAAAGTAATGATAGACAAAAAACATTCATGGATAATCTAGAGTTTAGAATGATTGGGCATCTGAAAGGTGTAATACGCGTCTCAGTTAAATTTTTCAGTATCACTGCAATTTAACAGGCCTCGTTATAGAAACGACAAAACTTCATACTTATTAATGAACATAGTGTCTGTTATAAAATACCAAACTTTCTACTTTGATATCAAACGTGTATCCTGGTGTAGCCATATTAGCGCTATGGACAGTCTGCTTAAGGTCAAATGAAACCCAGGATCATTGCCTGAACAAAAAAAAGTAGTTTTGCTACACTTTTTGCTAAACCCTCTTAATAGGAAAATAAGTTTTACGTAACGTGCAAAATCTCCTCGGTGCCTGGTAATTACCTGCAGAATCCCGTGAACTGCTTTCACGAACATAAAATAATTGGTTCAGCAGCGTCCCATGTTACAATGAAAGGTAATGATATCGCAACCTATAATGCAGGTTCGCTTGTATTTTGAAATTATATTGGACTTTTTGTTAATTGCATGCTGGTTAATTTGGTTTTTTTTACATCGTAAAGTAATCCTCTAAAATCATTAAAAAAATATTTTGAGTACCATTTTCTGTGTGCAAATCTTAAATATGAAAATTTATCCATTTCGATGTGTGTGAAACATTTGTACCTTTCTATAATTTATTGTGAACAATTGTATATTGTCATAGATAAATTTAATTACAACATGGATTGCCATATAGTCCTTATCTCAATATAAATGGTTTCGAAAAATATTGAAAAACTCTCCTTACTTTTGATACTACTTTTATCAAACAATATTAACTAACAATATTAAGTGATTAATAGTCTACACACTTTTAGAGGTTTAAAAGTGATGTTTCACGTTATAACTCTATCTTATCATTTTAACTTCGCGCAATCATAACTAATTAAATTTAATCGTTCTTATACAAGTAAAGAGAATGTAGCATGAGTTGCTTTAAAGAGAAATGCTTCTCAAGATACCAATATGATGACAGATTTTAATTTACAGCCGTATACTCGAAATATCTCATTCCACGTTAGTACTTTCCTCAAACATAAAGTTGGTTTTTTTATAGTTTCATGTTCACATATTAAAATTACAGGTAGTGAATTGTGTCAAATTCTTTGTACTCCATATTTGCCTTGCATCATGTGTCCGAAAGAATGCATCAAGGCGAATAAAAATTCCGTAAAATTATTTCCAAGTTTCACTGTTATTTCTTATGTCTGTGTTCTTTATATGCTTTGCTGTCAATTTCGTTCTCAGAAGAAAAATTAATTGATCAATGAGAAAATTGGGCGGTTACACACTCAGTCTTCGGAAGTGCGTTTTTTAATCAAATTTTACCTGTTCGTATATTTGTATTACTCTCTCATGTATGAAGTAAAGAGAAATAATAGAGTGAAAACTTATATTTATATTTCCTTGTATACAATGTTTTTGAGGTGATGCTGGAAATAATATACAGCGTACCACATAAAACTCTAAACCAGGGGATTCCAACATGTAAGACCTTGAATTTTGGATTGGAAATCCCTTGTTTCGAGTTTTAACGCATTCAACGTATTAAAAATCATACCAACGATCTATGAACTGTTGTGTAGCTTAGCTACTCATAAGCATAAATTAATAATCTATTTTTGAAAGGATGTCAGATCATATTTCTCATAGTTTCCCATGATACGAATGCTATTGTATAATAACATTTGTGAAAAAAATAATCAATTTGAAGTTAAAACCGTGTTTGAAATCCATGTATCTGCATATCATGTCACAAAAACAGCTAGCGGAGAAACGGAAAGGGGAAGCACTATGCCCTCTGGACCGCACTGCTGAGTTAGCAACCCACATATCATATATCTTTGCCTTGGACATTGATTAAAATTGGATATTAATAAAAATTTATTTCAGTGATTTTGATTATTTTAGATAATTTGAAAAAAAATAATATATCTTTAAGGACAAAAACCGTAGATCGTTATTTTATCCAGTCCCTTATTATTTTATAGGACCGGAAGTAATGCGGATAATCGAAAACTTTCATAATCAGTATATAATGGGAAATAAAACAATGTACCAATAAGAACACTTGTCATCTATTCTTTATGAAGATCAAGGAACAAGAATATTTACAAAACACAGAGAGTTATAAAATACACAAGTGCTGAAACGTCAGTCGTTACACAATGAAAGAATGTATCATAGATGACCCACTGACCAATGCCCTCCTTCCCGTCATGACTAAATCTGAAACGGTTCACCCAATATTTCGTTTTCCGTGACCAATTATAATATTTAATTCAAAGAACAGTTTATTGAATCAAGTAAATTACGTTTTTCGTAATGTGGGTCATCCACAAACTGTCGTGTTTAAATTTCTTTCTTATTCTGCAGAGCATAATGATTAGTAAATATTACATTATTAATTATAAAACTGATCCGGATAAACCAGGGATCCTGCAAAGATAAATTAGGACCAAATAAACGAGCTTCATTTGTATTGGTTAATCCATACAAAACGATCCAGAAGTGGACGCTCGACCATTTTATTTAAATTATTGTTATTAAAGTAACTTTAATAATCATCACTTATGACATTTATAAATGAAGGCGAATCATTTTTTCGTACATTATACAAAGTAATTGATGAAAAATAAGATTATCATTGTTCTTGTATAACTGGAGTAGCGAAGGCACGAATAACTTTATTCGCATATTCCGAGAACTACTAAGGATAAAAATTCAAACCAAAGGAACCAATAGATAAAAATATCAAAAACAAATTCTTTAAAACATTTATTCCGGCTGGGTATAAGGTTATATTAAGTTATGAAATAGTTTAATAATTTTAAAATCAGAAGGAATTAATTGTAAAGTACAATGGCGAGTTCTAAATAACATTAAATCATACCCATCAAAATAGACCAAAAATAAATCAACACTGACGTTCAAAGTGAAACGTCAATTAAATTGACTAATTATAAATAAAACGATTGAATTCCAATTTGTATATAAACAATTTGTATTATTTATTGTAACAGGGGTTGAATGGTATTTATACCAGTAAAGTTCAACAAATGTGAGTTAATTAGACATACTGTTGATGAAACACATAATTTAACATACAATACAATAAACAATTATAAATGTGCTTTCCTGTGAAATAGGGAACTTGAAAACATAGTAAAACAGATGACATTAATAGGAATACGTAAGAATATTACACAATATGAGAAACATATCAAAATAATTGTTTAGATATGTTTGCAGAGAATGAATATGCAAATTAGTAAGAAACAAGAAATATCAGAAAGCATGAATTAAATAATTAGTCTGACATTAGTAAGAAATGCTTTGGAAATCAATTTGCTCATGACAATGTCGAACAGTTTCTACGAGTGTCTCAACTCGAAGTTTCTACTCACAGTTCGATGCACTTTGGGGACAATGTGATTGACATATCGTCAATTTATTTGAGTCCTCGTTAAAGTCATGTTGTTATATTTCACACTTAGATCAGTTTTGAAGAGAATTGAGTTAATGCGAAAATTGCACGTCCAAAAATATTAATGATGTTATAATGAGATTAGTAACACGATAAACATCGTTCAGAGTTACATTAATAGCTCACTCGCATGATTTAAGACGCTATTGCGATCGGACAATCTATCATACACGGAAGCTAGACTTCGCGGATCAGTGAGCGAGGCGTCGCTCGTCGAGTTCGACTCAAGAATGTAATTTTCTTTCTTCTTGCACTAAGACTATCAACTTGCAGTTTGTAACACTTTTTGATTGGTTGATTACTAATGTCAACTCTTGTCAACCGGTTAATGAGAATTTCTCATTGTAGCAAATATTTATTTGTTTTGTTCGACAATATTGGGGAATAGTTCCCTTTAATTGTTGTTTGCAATAATATTTATATTCTCGTTAACAAAGGAGGTAGTGATCACTTTATGTTGTTTTTATGTGTAGCCTCGCTACACATTCAACAGATTTCCCCCCCCCCCAGGGGACTTACTTCTAGTGAGTACGTGTTTGGCAAACACGGGGCTCCGAGCTGAGTCTGGCATTACTTCCACTTACTTGTGTTATGCTCCTTCCTTTCTCTTTTCTGACCTCCCTTGGTCACCTCTTGTTCTTTCCGATCCCGACGCCATTAGGGCTAGGGTATCTTTCATTTTTCTCATTCCTCCCTTTTGTTGTCCTACCCCTCATTTTTTGTCCCATCTTATTCTTTGTTCTCCCTCATGTTATGTCCCCCCGCTCATTCCCCCCCCCCATTTTATGTTTTGATGTATGTTTTGATATATGTTTTGGTGTGTTGTAAATCAGGAGGGTTTTTAGTGGGTAGGATTGAGTCATTCGGCGAGTCCCACACGCGGGGAGAGTCATATTGGCTCTCCCTAATGCGTAACTGCATTTTCCCTATCTGTACAAGTTTTTCGGGCTCCAATGACCTTTGATGTCGACATGAGCCGTAAAGCCCCACAAAAAAACAGATTTTTGCACTAAAATAATTTAAAATATATATACGGGTCATTCCATAAAAAACTATCCAAAATAAATAAATTTAAAAAAATTGTCGGTCGATCAGTTTAAAAATTCATATTTCCCTGTTCATTTTCCTGTTCTTCGGAAGGTCAATATCTCAAACCGTTTACGTGTGGCCGCCTTTTTTGTCCTCCCTCGCATTTTCGCGTTTGTTAGCATTTACATTACCGCTCATGTCTCATGAAATATTTATTCTCTAAAGCTCGAGTAAAAACCATTGCAAAGATTATACTTCATCATATAAACGTTGTTTAGTGTATATTTTGTATGTTTATTTTACTTCCATGAACAAAAAGTTCATATAATTTTGGTTATCAAAATCGAGAATATTTCACTTTTTACAAATCTTTTTCTGAAATAATGAGAGATACATACAGAAAAAATACTGTATTTTTTTAGTACAGATATATATATTAATAGCCTTACACAAATAATATATTAACGTTCTTACTTTTATACTTTACTTTTTATGAATTTTTTAAAAATACTTGAGTGGTATATTCTAGTAAAGGGGCGTTTAAAACTCGTTTGGGTGGTTACTTCTTGTACAGAGCTTGTTCCGCGGTTTCATCTTTAATGTTAAAAAGTAAGTATTGTTAATGAAATAACGAACGCTTGACGAGAGAATAAGGAGAAAGAGGTGAAACAAACTTGAATAGATTTCGTAATGCATCATTAGTTGAGGAAAGGAATATAAAGAGGAGAGAATAATTTAGAAATGTTATTATAATATTTATGAATAGCAAAGTCAATTTCGCGGTGAAAAGCGTCCGATTTCCTTGTCTCTTACGGAATTCAATCAAAGTATTACCGACTGACGAAGCGCTACATAAATTATCTCAGTGCTAATCATAATGTGTTGCATTCGTGTTTCTGCAACGTGAAGTTTTTTGAGCTTTTTTTGGGTTTATTTGTCATATTGATCTAACTCATAATGAAGACACTTTTCTACTTGTGACTTATTTATTATCATCTACTTCAAATCATTTCAATCTATGTATTTACAATGCTCTTCGGTTCCTTCGGTGAGGTGCCATATAACGTTATTTGTATTTGTGGAATATGGAAAGATTCTGGAAAATCCTGACTCGCGAGGCAAAGACTATACCTTATTGTGAGACTAATTATAATGGAGTTTAAAAGGGTTATATTTTGCTTGCTAAATTCGTTGAATGTGCACGTGACCCAGAAATGGTACAACCTACGCAGACTTTATACATTTATTTGAAAGTACACGAATATATATGGGGATATTTGGTTGAATAGATTACTTTCAAATTAAAGATTTACTTCATAGCAGATAGTTGAAATGATTACTAACCTGATACAAATATACTTTTCCACTTATGTACTCTGTGTAGACATGATGGTCGATGAGGGATCATTTAATAGTTGTATTGAAGATGAGTATCCCAATTTTAGAGTGTGTTCTGTAAAATTTATAAAACATTAAAACAATACAATACTTGTCGTCTAAAACATCTATATAAATATTCTTATATCTATATTTATTGCAAATAATGATACCAAACTGTAAGTCTTTAGCTTATCGCGGACCTGAAACTATTAAAAACTTTTAAGGTTTCACATAATGAAAACACATTTTCCTTAATAATTTAAAACCAAAATCATTGACATCGAAAAGGGTAAGAAAGAAACGTACTTTTCTCGAGTATTAAATCGTCGTAGCATCGTCAAGAACAACGCGAGTGCTCAGATAATCCCATCATAGTGTTTTGTCTCACACTCGTTCTTTTTCTGTGCAGGTTCCGCCGCAATGAAGTTCTCCAACGCCAGTGGCCTGCAGGTGATGCTGCTCAGCTGTGTTCTCTTAGTGGGTGAGTGCTTCCCTTCCCTCCTACAGATTTCTTCTTCTTCAGCTGCGTTGCTCTGAGGAATTTCCTCGATTTAATGGTATAATGTATATTGAGGAGAGCAGGTTGGAGACAATACGTGTACTCGTATATTCCTGGGTAATGTTTCCACGGATTCCAATAATTTCAATTTTTTTAAAATTAATATTGCTTTATTATTTTTATATGCTCATAAATAGAACAAGAAATGTCTTAAAACAGGATTGATCTACTTTGGGAAAGATTGGGGAAATTTCATTCTTATAGGAACCTGAAACATGCTTCGCATTATAATATCTTAAAAAGTTAATTCAGTTTTAAACAAATATAATTTCATATTTGTACTTCTGGAATGCTGATGCTTAGTTCTAATCCAGGTACCTACGCAGGGACACCTACGTGCAGGAATCAGCTTCACCTCCAAGTTTTAGTTCAAGTGTTCTCGAAGTGGCTAAGTATTGGGCGGGAACAGTTTGAAGTCGCATGACGAACACATCTTTGTGTACTTGTAACCATGTATAGTTTTTTGTTTATCTTTTCATGTTTTGTTTTGTACTTCTAACACGAATAAATAAATTAATATTATTCGCTCTTTTAAACTTTAGCAATACAAAAAATAGATATCGCTTTTGAATGTTGTTGATAGCGAGGGAACAAAAAAGAGCACTAGAAGAAATGCACCAGAAATTGAAAGAACAGCAAGTTGGCTTGGTTGTAAATGCTCATAAAACAAAGTGAACGCGAAGTGTAAAGATGAAGAGTAAATGTTAAAGAATGAAGTCCATCAAGAAATAAGCTCCATAAATAGTTCGACTCTGTTGTTAATGGAGACCACTCCATAGAAGAGATTGAGAACGATCAATTGCTGGTAACAGTCTATTTTGTCAATAGTGGTTTGTTCACAGTATTCCCTATACTGCTTCCGAAATGTACCAAAGAAAAAAGAACTGAACAATAAAAAGGCTAATTATTACCTCCGCATTTGAAACCTTGAAAATATATTACATAGCATGATATGTGGAAGGTGAACAACGGTATAATACAACTTGCAGACGGATCACGAAAAATAAAAATAAAATTAACAACCTTATGAAATCTAAAATTATAATCAATCAAAAGTTCATCCTTCTGACAGAGCTTATGTTGGGATACTTATATAGGATACATGATGATACAATGTTGAAGAAAGTATAAGGTTTAAATCCGATCGCAACCAAACAGAGAGAAAAATAAGATGAAAAGATGTGGGAAGATTTCGAAAGCATGGAGGTAAAGAAAACTATACGTTCGTAAGTAAAAACCGGAAAGATTGGAAGATTAAACTTTCAAAATGTAATACCTTGGTGCTTAGAAAAGATAAAAGATAAAAAGATAGAAAAGAATTTGACAAGAAGTCCATGAATTTCCTCCCAAAAAAAGTCCATTCTTAGAATTTATTCAGAGAAGACATCTATTATTCATTTTAAATTGGAAATAGATTTAATATTTTGATATGTATTATCCATTATGTATATTATAAACAGGTGAATTATCTAATAGAAGAAAAAGGCAATGCATTGAAATGGTTACGTTTGAAATAGAGTAACTAAATGATTTTTCATGATCGTGTCCTGTCTTCATTAGTGTTTGCTAGCACCCCTTATTTGCTTAGAAAGAATGCACTTTCTTTCCCTTGCAGCTTTAAGTGAAGCTGTGTCTGTGTGTCCGCAGCCACAAACTTCTGCGGTGAACGATCCTACTGCTTCATGGAGCCGGTTCGCGGCGCTGCTAATCTCTCCAGCGTGAGATTTGCGGGCAGGCGTCGCCCGGCGTTTGTGGGCCAAATCCATTCCGCTACTCTCAGGAACAATCGGTCGTAACGTTTTTACCCGCCACAAATACGCCCTGCTCAGAGGAATTATCCCTTTCCCGTATATCTGGAACGTTTTTTTAAAATCTCGAATGGGAGATTCTCGTGTTCCGATCGAAAGAGTTTTCTTTATGTTTCGGAAATCCTCTACATAATTTCAACAGTCTCACCACTTTTTTGCAAGAGTTAAATGTTAGGGTTATGCAAATAATAAATAACATTCCTTCCAAATGATTATACGAGCATAAACATTTGCACGATGGGAAAATATTTCACAATACCAGCCAAAATAATTTGTTAAAATTGTAGCTTATTTTTAGCGTTTACTGAGGGAACCTGTAATATCCCTGGAAATTAACATCTCAAATTTAATAACTTTATTATAAATTTTATTCCTGTTCGATCAGGTAACGAACATGTAACATTTTCACTTTAATTGTATTAGCTCATGCAAAAACACATCCAAGAGAAACGTGTACATACAAGTTTCTGGACTTTTCCGTTTTCAATGGTGTATAATTTTTTATAAAATGAATTCCGTTGGGTTGTAATAAGTTTTGTTGGGGTGGAGAGATTATATCTTAAATAAAAATGGCCCAGTAACAGTATTGTTGTCTATTAATACCACTCACTATCCCATAACAAACCATAATATGAGATCTTAAAGCGAATATTGCTTCTTTATTCGCTTTCTTTGTAACGCTCAAGGACACTAATTTGTGTGTTTCTGTTAACTAATACAGGTAGTTGTGTAAATTTAAGACTTTATCTATAACAATGTATTATGAAGGATTAAATGTTTTATTATAATCCAAATATTAATCTCTCTCCATTCCAAAAAAATTGATTATAAACCAACACAATTCATTTTATCAAAAGTTGTACACCATTGAGAACGGAAAAGTCCAGAAAATCATATGTACGTACATGTTTCTCTTGGATGAGTTTGTGGATGAGCTAATGCAAGCCTATTTCTCGAATTACACTTAAATTTTCCTCCTCATCTCAAACATGAACAACATAGGCAATACTCTCAATTTCACACCTGAAAGCGGTAGTCGTGATACGACAATCGTATGAATCAGTTGAACATTAATGACTATTGAAAAGATGGAGGGGAAATAGAAGTGGTGGGAGTTTGAATTAATAATACCAAACCAGATTGCCCTTTTAAAATAAGTGCACTGATGACTTACACCGTTTTATTCAATATCAGACGACATTGGCGTTGACACTAGGAATCCATATCGTGATCGGTCTCTCTCGAGGGATCAGAAATCGACATGGATACTACGGGCAATTTACGTGATCGTACTAAGAAACATTTTGATCAGGTGAAGAAAATAAACTGACCGGTTCACGAAGGCGTAACCCAGAATCAAGCGCCACGCCGTCCTGTTCGGTAGGTGAATTTACCGCCCCTGCATTAGTATTTATATGAATTGAGTTGTCAACGCTTTCATTCTAGTGAATGCCGTATTGTAGTAACAGCGTGGTCTTGACTCGCACTGGACTCAGTAAAATCTGCTGCATGTACTTTCTTACTTCCCTTATTGAAATTTATTACTTCCATTTTTACTTGAATTATTGTTTCTAACCGGGAAACTCGTGTATTTCGTGTCGAAACTCGAGGAACTGTACTCGTTCAAAAACTTCATGTATTTTGAAATTGAAATTTTAAAATTAAACAGAAATTGTCTTGACCACAGATATATTAACCATAAATAGTGCTTTATGATCAGACAGACTTATCTGGTTTATTCTCCAAGCTTTAACTTACATTTCTTCTGTGTGACCGCACGTGAGAAAACGTCTTTCGAAGCATGAACCGTGGGTGGAAATGATGTATAGTTGTGGAAGGCAAACGGATGGTGTAGCGCCGAACACCCTGTGATCAATGCATCCCGGGTTCCATTTCCGGCTAGTCGGCAGTTTAATATGGCTGTAATTATCACAATTCTCTTTAAAATACTCTTCATTGGAATTCTTTACACTTGTTGCGAACTGCGAAGACAGTATCTCTTTGGAAGTGAGTTCGTTCTCATACTCTACAGTGACAAACACGAGTAGAGATCCGTATAACGAAGTTACACCGCTAAGTGAAATATTTGTTTAATTTTATATGTGGTAATTTTAATCGTTTGTGTTTATTAATTTTAATTTAACTGCGTTTATTCTTTCTATAACTTTAACTTAATGTATTTTCATAGCCACGGTTGATAAAATCTTGTCGAAATGTGTTTGGTCCCCTAAAAAATTTATTTTTCTGTTTGATGGTTAATTGTTTCAATTAATGGCGCAATTTCAGTTTATGTTCTCCAGTATTTCTGCCACTACATACAAGATTTGAACACTGTTGACTTGATCCAAGTCTCAAAACACCCGTCTCTTTTAAATTGATTTAAATTATTGAAAGCAGATTTCAAGTAATTCTAGATATAACAATTCGTAAAGTGTTTTGTATCACAGAAACAACAACCACCGTCGTAACGCTACTAATTTAATAAATCGTCATATAGAAAAATTTATTATTAAAAAAGCAGTTACAAGCTGCGAATGACTTCTTGGAGGACAATAAACTAATTTACTCTCCGGAAGCAAGCAAGAGACCATCCCATCAATTCCGATCAAGGACCCTAAGGGAGAGGCGGATTTAACATTTCTGCACATTCCTGAGATAAGAATAAAAGTATTCCGATACGTGTTGTAATATAAATTAATACTAAGAAGTTTGTATTCAATAAAACACAAAAATCTAGTTCACATTATAAGTACACATTATAATCAAACTATAGATTATTCGGAAAATAATGTTTATAAATCGAAACTTCATTTCATTTATTTTATTTGATCATGGCAACAATGATCACCTTATGTCATTACAAGGCTTTTACATATTTTTATTTTCTCCTTTGTTCATTGTACCCCTTATAGCGTTTCATGATACTGTTTGTATCAGTGTTCGTATTCCTGCCACGTGAAGCGGACGCAAAATCTTCTGTCCTCTTTGTTTTGTCCTTCGTCCTTCGTGTTACTTCACTATGTCTGTCTCAAAATTCTGCTGTCTCACAACTCATTCCTCTTTATTCATCATATTCTTATTCAACTCGTTCCTTTTTAATGCATCTCTTATATGTCCTAGCTGGGTGACGAAATCTCTATATTCACTGTATGCCTCTTTTGTTGTTATTTTCTTGTTCGTATCCCTTAGTTCATAATCTCCTTTTGATTTCAAAAATTTTATTTCCAAAATATCTTGCTCATTCCTCCCCGTAGAGTACACTATCGTGTTTCACGTTCTTCTCTACACATATATTTTGCATTATATTTTTGTCCTCTCTTGTTCAAGAAATCATTGAACTTCCCATGACTCGAAATAAATTCAATTACATATGGATTTAAATGAAACCATTTACGTTTCTTGTAAACGAAACGTACATTTTGTATATAATTGTTCTCCCTATTATACTATTACTCCACCTGGGTTGTCATGTTTCTAGAACGTGCTTTATTAGTTCCTTTCTTGATTCTTTTTTTATCTCGGTTGTAAACCGTTCCATTGATTTCTGTTTTTCCATCAACGGTTTAGTAATCTTCTAAACTTCAATTTGGTGATATATAAGTCTAATCGTAGGACCCCATGTATAATTTCCAAAGCTTCTGTAGATATTGTTTTATATGCCCCTTCCCAATGTTGAGTAAACACGCCCGTTGTATTTGTTTCAGTTTCCGCTCTATGTGAATGAATGTCCCCGTGCCATGCTCTCATACGTTAGAATTGGTCTTATCGCTCCTTTATATAATTTTACTTTATTCCTTTGGTCACTATAAATTGAAACTGTTAAAATAACCCTAAAATCGAGATTTATTGTTTCAATAGGAGCCTAGAGAGCCTGTATAAATAATCCGCCTCAACCCATAAGTAATCAAAGTAATCCTCATAAGTGACCAAACTTAGAGAAGTTAAACCCTTATGTTCATCGCCAGCCAACAAAGTCTGAAGCCGTGAAAATCAACGCGTAACTCGCCCGCAAATGTTTGTCGATGGGGATTGACACCCTTTAATGTAATCAAATTGGCCGTAATTTTCATCAGATCCGCGCTTCAAAAGCGAACACGTCGCCGCCTCATCCTTTCTGTTCGCGCTCGGAGCTGATGCTGAACAGTGTGACGTGGTCGAGGCGGGGATACTGAGAGCGACCAGCGCGGGGCGGCGCGAAGACAGCAACGCGTTACGGCAATCGACCTACGCGCAGAATGATATATGTCGCACCTCTGATAGTTTCTGCGCACGACAAGCTAGTGTTTGCCATACCACACGAAACGTATACTATAGCGAATAATGACAAATTTCCTTCTTCCCTGAAATCCTCGCTATGAAGTCGGGGAGCGTCGATCCAATCCACAAGCACATTTGCTAATTACCTTATCAGATTTTTAATTTGCTGTCGTTTGTTTGTGTCTTAATTTTATAAAGTGGTTATATCTTTATTTGATGCCAAATTGGTGGTCTCTTGACTACTATAATCGACAAATAATTCACATTTTATTCTCAATTTAAAATTATGGTAATGGAATAAAACAAAAGTCTCACAAATAATTTCTTTTTTCATGAAAAATTACAATCTTTACATCTGAAAGATCTAGTATAATACCGTAGAGCGATGTCTTATTATATACCTACACATATATCATTGTCGAACCGTATTTCATCGCTTGTCGATGAACGCAGCCAAGTCTTGTGCAGCGTTCATGCGAAGAATTTCATAGAACACAGCGAATACTACGTAGTTTCATTTACATTATGTTTGACAACAATATTTCGAATATCATTACAGTAGACTTCCTCTCACTCGGCCTCCTCGGAATCAGACGATCGCATCGGCCGGATTAGAAAATGACCGGACTCGCCGAATAGAGGTTATATTGATGAAATATAAATATCCCATTATTGAAAAATCATGGATTTTCACAAAACCACTAGCATATGACCTACAACCTCACAGGAATAGTAGCCCTGAACCTTATTTCTCGTGTGCAATAATCGGAAAGTAGGTAAACAAGCGACGAAACGTCGTAGGAGAGACTGCTGAGCTGATGTCCTTGAGACCGGCTGAGCCAACTGCACAAGTAGTTCATTAAGTTCTTCTGTGATACAAATTATTATTCACTAAACTACACAATATTGAGATATTTAATTTATTCGAAGGGGATATAGCATCAAGTGATGTGTCTACTCCAACAGAGAATGGTTAATATTAGTGCTTCCCATTGCTTATTACTCCACCAGTTTCTGTCAGTCGTTCAGCAATAGTGTATCGATGTTTAGGCCGTCTGTCTCAAATTCACTACCTGTAACTATCACAGATTCACAACAAACGTAAAAATATTAAACGAACAACTTTGTGTCCATCCAGATTCCTGAGGTCAACGAGAAAGGCATGATGCAAAGAGCAAATCGTATTGATGGTAACCTCACATCCCGATTGCTTGTTCAACTTCGTTGTCCTTTGTTTTTGTTTCACGCATGCGCAAATCGATGTTTCTATCGGGGTTACTGGAGAACAACACCATGAAAAGGGTGGTAAGTTGGAGGGGGAACTGGACTGTGGGGTGACTGTGGCCACCGGTTTTATTGCTTCATCGTGCCGCCCCCACCATCCCCTTCACCATCGGCCCTGCGCGCGCTTGAACACAGCTTCCATGTGAGGGCGTCGTTTATCTATCAAGGTAGCGGGATTTACGGCGCTTCAGTCGCCGACAACCCCCGGGGCCTCCCGACTCGCGCCGAGAGAGTTCCACGAACTCGCGACCAGAGGAAAACTCGCTCCACCGCTTCTTCTTCCTTCGATCTTGGCTCCTGCCTCTAACATCATCTCCCTCTTGCTATGGACATTGCAATCCTTTATCTTTCAATCATAATACATTCAATTGGAGAACATAAAGAAATGTTGACGTACTATCTATTTCCAATGGAATAGCTATTTATATCCAAAATTATTTATAGAAATTACATATCGTTAATAAATCAGTGCTGTCCGTAAGTTCCATTAACTTAACTATTCTACTAATCAGCGCTTTGCTTATACAGTAAATGTTTGACCATGTACTGCCTTTTTCTTTAGTATGGCAATAGCGAAGGGAAACAAAGAACTTCTGTTGTGGTAGATATATTTGACATTAAAATGTTTACCGAAGAACATTTTCTCAATCTCTCAAAGCATGACACACATTTTCCTTCTAGTGGAAACTAACGGACTATGCTTTATCTTGCTCTCGTAAGGTCATTTCATCGAAAATTTACCGAAATGAACTTTCTTTGTAGTAAACTCCCTCGCTGGTAATGCTAGCTGAAGTTGTAAATTGTTTGCTAGGTAATTAGCTAATTAAGAAAGAATTAGCTAATTAATTAAGATTAGCTAACACTATCTTTCTGAATGGGACACTGACATAAGCGATCATTACTTACCTATATCCTTTCACCGTATCATGTGCAGAGTTTATTTACAAGTTCTTATCAATAAACATTTGAGGTGATCCTCAGTTGTTCACAATTGAAGTAATACGAGGTAAACAAAGAAAAATAGAAACAAAAAATAAACCTTTCATTCGTTGAAATATCTGACTTCAAATATTTGAAAAGCAAAGAAGAAGAAAATATGAATAAGAATTGTAATTTTATTGATCCAACTTCGTCTTTTAATAATTTTATGATTTACATTTAAGTATGGCACGAAACTCATTTTTAAATATTCCTTGAATTGAACCCAAATTCAAAATTTAGTTGTTTACTCAACACGTATTCCTGCTTATATTCCTTGACATTATTTTTAATGGGAGTTTGTCAAAATATGCTGTGTTGTTTTCATAATACTATCTTTATCTGCTACTAATGCTGTTCGTGTTTCTGTGGTTTCTGAGAGCTCAAGTGACTAACAAGTGCAATCCAATCGTCATGCCTAGCACGTAGGCTGCTAATTGTTTCTTTTATTTGCTGCGTAGAGTCCTCTCAAAAGCTACGGTCGTTTACGAGCGCCCTCGCCACAACCGCCTTCTCCTCTTATACTTTGTTCGTTCCGACAGAAAGACGAACATCTTGTGCGATGACTTGGTATGTATGACAATCGCTCTCTTAACAGCCGACTGTGTATGCCACCCCAGAATTCGGTTGATAATATTTTTCTATAAGGGTCTATTAAATTTAATACATTCTAACGAAAAATGTAGTTTCCTAGATGAAACTATTATAATAAAAAGTAGAATTTCTACTTCTTTACACATGTTAGAAGAAAGAGTAATCAATGTAATGTTTGTATGTTTTTGTTCCGATTGGTAAAATATTGACTTAAACAAACGGAAATAAGTTATCAGATTCATACCAACAGTTACATGTTATTTTACTCTTTCAGCTCTATTTCAAAGTAATAATAAAAATACTATTACTCTCACAGTACATATTGATCGCGAAATTTTTACCCATGATTCGGTGAATAGATGGCGAGATCGTTTTAGAATAACCTTCTTGGAATACAAACGACGGTGCTCAGAGACTTTTATTCAAAATTTAAGTGTATAATATGCTTCCGCGTTGTCAATGCTTGCTCTAGAAAATTTTGCGTCTGGGAGTGAATTGTAACGAGTTTCTCGATTACTGCGTGTACGTATGCCTTGGAGAGAGGCTTGGACAGAGGTGATCTTAAAGCGAGCGGTCGTTTTGTCATGGGTGTCGAGTGTGACGGGTGAGGGCGCGCAAGGACCTCCAATGTCCGTCCCGCCCCGCTGTTGATCCATCCACGCGCTTCTTAATGAAACACATGACAAAGAAGAGGTTTGCACAAAATCCGGCGAAATATGATGCAGCTTATCGAAAAACTCGATAATTTCTTAGCACCATCTTAATTCCTTCGCACGCCTTTCTCCTTTCAAAGATTTTTCCCTCACTTCCCTCGCCATCTTATCTCTCGATTCCAGTCTCTTCTACTCTTACGGGAGCATTTCGATACTTCGTCTATCCTTCGTCCTTCTAAATTTTCTTCTTCAAGCGTGCGCCCTCTGCGCTGTTCTTTTTACGAGATCCTCTCTTCCTAGTCTTTTTACTTCCAAGTATTCCCTTCCCATATCATTCCCCTTCCCTATTATCCACTTCATTCTTCTTCCTGTCACTTCTTCACTCCCTTAAGCTTCACCTTTCCTAGTCTCCTCCACCATCCTCGTCTCTCGCTCTTAGCGGTTGCTCGGAGCGGCGCATGCCGAGATTTGTTGTATAAGCAACAGGCGTGGACGTTTCCTTAAAATGAAACGCAAAGATCTTAACTAGAATAGATGACTGAGCTCCACCCTTGCTCTTATTAACTTTGCGTTGCTTAGTACGCTTGAGCTATGTATAGTTCGCATTTATTATGTGAGGTCCAATTTTCTGCTTCAGCAAGTTATGGAGAAAGAAAAATCGCAAAAGATTTTCCTTCATATTCACACGAATTACTTATGGTACTGTGTCTACTAACTTTTAAGTGCTGGGAGAATTTAATATTTGTATCTTAAATTTCGATGAGTCTTCAAAGTTCATGAATTTTTAAGAGACACTTTCTAGAAATAATTGCGCGATTTTTTTTTTTACTAAAATTATCTCTTTTTTGCGTGTGAAAAGGTCGGCAATCCTTGGAATTCTTGGCACTCTCACTAATGTAATGGAAAACTTCTTTTTTTTTGCAGAGAATACCATTGTGATGTGATGGAGAAGGAAAATATCTGAAATTCTTCTGTATTTGTATTTTTGTCCCACCTTTTTGTATTAGGAAGAGGTATTCTGAAAAAAATAATTTGCGGGGAGTAATATTGTTTTGATTTGAAATATTTTGATCCTTTGATATTTTTACCTTAATAATTAAATATTTATTAATATATTCGTGATATTGTAAATAAGTGTGTTTTCTATGTTGATCACGTGAAACGAGTTTCGTGGACCTATCTTACCGCAGGAATCTTCGCACTTAAACTTCAGGTGACGCAAGTTAACATTAATCATCACTTAGTAATCCATGGAGCTTATGAAGTCGGTTTTATCGTATTAGCTAGGCTATTGTATGTATCTTCTGTTTTACGTATTGTGAAAATGAAACTGCTTTCTCAAAAATACACAATTTTACTATATCTTTGTTATGTAATTATGATTACAAACATCTTGCTTTTGCTCGATGGACTAATAGGTGACCAATAGCCACAGATTTGTAAATAAAAAGCAATTTTTGATCTCATCCTTAGTTTATAATACATAAATTTATTTGTGCATTACTTGTTATTTGTCCTTCAAAAAATAGGTTCTATTTATGTTCAAATTTTCAAGCTAAAAAAATTATTACGTCATGTATCTCACCAAATAAAGGAATAATTCATTACGTCACCACTTGTATTATTGTCTCTGCCAAACAGTTCTGAATTTTTATCTCTCTATATATAGTTAATGTCTGTTAGCTTTTTGTGATTGTTTCTTTTAATTCTTATTCGGATTAATGAATTTTCCACTTCACATAAATCTGGAGCATACAATGATAGTAAATCATATTACACTTAAACTTGGCATACATATAAAATGTATGGGAATATGCGTTCTTTATACAATGAAAAGAAAACATAGCAAGAACAACAAATGTCATTACCAAGAATTAATGAACCGAATTACTTTAATTACATAATACTGCATAATTTGTTGCTATATTTTTTTCAAGATGAATTAAAATAATTAAGTGAATGAAAATAATGTCACTCAACTTATTTAATCTCGAACAAATCTAAATATTGCTTTACCCTAAGTGATTCTCTGTGTAACGGAACTGTGCTGCATGTTGTCTCATAGAGAGCTCAAGCGCGACTGCAAATATTTGTAATTCATCAGGAAATTTGTGCCTTGATAGGAAGTCATTTGTTGGGATTTTTTGCGTTTAAAAATATTTATTCAATCTTCAACATGAACTTTATTGCTATTTTTTGGAAATTATTGGTTATCTGATACAACAAAACTAGGAGAGGTTTCTTTTTCTTTAGACTTCACCACTTTGTCTTCAATGAAGGCATTACAAAGAGCTCTTTTCATCTTTCTTCCTCTGCAATTTTACTGGTGTGTTATTGTGTCACTTAGCCGGCTTGTTGGTATTTTCTTTTTCGTACGGATACTTAATCGTCAAATATATTGTTATTTTCCGTGACTGTTCTTTTAATTTTTATTTTCTTCAAAATTTCTTTTAGTATTCCCAATTCTGTTACCTATCCTTGGAATACTTCATAGTCATCTATCATTTCTTTCTTTTCTCGCAAATTCAATATTCCTGACCGTTTGAGATGCCGCCATTCATTCACATAGATTATTCGTCCCTCCGAGGTAACGCGGATATAAACCTCAGCATATGCGCAAGTATAATGCATAAAGTATTGTTTGCATCCTCTTGATCGGGAATAGAACATCTCAATTACATATCAACTTTAGTGGACATTTCCACTGAAGTATCTTTGAACTCTAATGACTCCAACGTGACATCGTGTCTCAACTCTTTCGAGGTGATTATTAATTTATATAAATGAAGTTGTTTAAATTTTAATCTTAACAATAAGTTGCTTTTCTTACTATTATTTTAATAAAACCTATATTATCACATCAATAACTATCCTCTGACCTTCTTCAGGGCAATGTCAGAGTCGTACAGACCTAAGTCGCTGTCGTACTCTGGGAGGTGGAACGAGTCACGCTTCGGTTATATAGTTTCGGTTGGGGGCATCATCCTGATTGGCCGAGCGCAGCGGCCAATCAGCGCGGGGCGGATCGAGACCGGGTGGAGCATGGTGTGGGGTCACTCGGCGCTTGGCGCCCGAGCGCGGTGGAGTGCTCAGGGGAGTTAGTGTCCAACACCAGGCGTCGCTTAGGATCAAGCCATGATCAACATTAAGAATGTTCGGTGCTCTGGTAACCTCTATGGCTTCTTTGATCCGTCTGGGCCACCAACGACCCTCCTTAGGAATAATACGGGTACCGTCTAAATTAAACTCATGTCCTGCTTCGATTGTATGCGGGGCCACGGCTAATTTGGTTGTCCTATCATATTAAAAATATCTAATGTGTTCCCTCATTCTCTCTTCCACGGTTCGTCCTGTTTCCACTGCACATTCGCGACCACAACTACAAGGTATGGAATAAATATCAACCGACGCCAGAGGGGGTAACTTGTCTTTAACTTTGACAAGTTATTGTCTTAGTCTTTGACAACCCGACTTTTCAGGGGTGCTGTAGACAGGTCATATGTCATGTTTCTTTTGAATTTTACCAACCTTGTTAGTAACTCTTTCCACATATGGAAGTAAGGCGGTTTTAGAAAACTCACGGTTTTCTACATCCTCCATACGAACATCCTCCATACTCCGTATTGTTAGGTATTTTACCAAAATGTGCGTATTATTTTTTATTTATTTAATTTTCTCTTTTTGTTTCAATATATGTATTCTATTGTGTATCCAAATCACTCAAAACGTGATTGCACTGTGGGTTGATTTGCGGGAGTGGGTATCGGGGATGGGGGTAATTAGTTCAGTTGGAGAAAGACCTCGCAAACGTTCTTGCACACAGCCTCGCCTTTGCTACGAACGGCGCTGAATGTGATACCATTGGGAACGTTTTACCCGCTAGTATGTTATAAGGTAATGCATTGACTAGTTTGTTACTACGATCTTCTCTCACCCAATTGGAAAATAACATATGTAAAAATAGACCAAGTGTTCCCGCAGGAGACCTATTTGATATTGTCGTCATAATAATGCATATTTTTCCAGTCTGACCTTTCGGCCACCTCTTATTAAATCTTATTTCCAGGTCTCTCAAGAAACAGTACTAATTGAATGTCGATATGCACTGATTAAATTCAAGCCTTAGGCTTTTCTTGTGAAAGGAAGTCACGTATGCCATTGCTAAATGCTGAATATTATTCACAATACTATGTAAAACTATTCTTATTTTCAATTTATTTGTTTATTCTTATTTATTGTGGTTCTGTTTTCTCACCGAATTGATCCTTTGAACTTCCTTTAATATCCCACTTCTCTTATTTTTCTCTCAACCACTCCCAAAATTTAGAGATTGATTTTTTATTACTAACATTCCTAATTTTAACTGAGAACTTTTTTCTACAAGGAAATTTTAAACAAATTGCGCTCTGTACCGTTTCGACACACGTATCTCCGATATCATCCTAAAACTTCATTCTTAATTCCATTTACACAATGTTTTCACAATTTCTTATTTTAATAGCTCATATTCTTTGTAATCTCTTAGGAAATAATTGCAGTTGGAAAAAGCAATCTTCAGAAATTAGATCCCGGGGACGTGATTTGAACGTTCCGCAGTGGTCTGATGTTGTAAATATATGACACCGAATTTGCTCTGTTGATAACTCAATAACGTATCTAGAAGTGCAATCCTTGAAATAGATCTCTCTCCTCGGCAACCCAACCTTCTTTATTCCCTGTCTCTTAAAGTTCAGTCCCCTGAAGAAGTTAGAAATAAAAACTCCTTCTGACTTACCCCTTCATCTGAAGATTACCTGACGCTAAAAGTAGCTGCAATCTTGTCCTGTATATTCCAACTACTAAAATTTTTACTACTGTTCAAAAGTGAGTACGCTTTGCTTGATACATTTTAGATGTAACGCTCCGGTTTAGTTACATCTTGAATTCAGTTGCACGAACGTATTATTTCTAAATACTCTGAAATAATGAAAATATATTTTAACAAGCAATAGCAGCTTGGCAATGTATATACATGGTTGGTGGGTAAGTTATTTGATAGTCTATAAAATACTAATTTTCAAAATATGACTATAACCCATGATCCAATTCAATTGTATAATCTAAAAATAAATTATAAACAGGAAATATAAAGATAAAACACGGTTTTTCAAGTTATTTTAAATTGAATACTTTATTTCATTAAGTGTATTTGCTAAAAATATATTTTTTTTCTTGGAAATGGGTAAAAACAATTGAACTCACCTTTCATTCTTGTCTTTCATATGCTAGAAGTGTAAATATTCTTTATAAAATTATTGTTTTTGCAGTCTTTTGAGGGCATTTTAAATTGTACTGTCACACGGCAAAGAACTTATTTTGTATTCGAGACACCCAACCAGAAAAAAATTATATTTAAACGGTATCCATCACCTTATAGCATGATGAGAGCGGTGCTTTAGAAAGCACTGCGCCAAGGAAATCTCCTCGGGAACGCCAAACATGTCTGGCAACATCTTCATTACGGAGAACGAGGTGGAGCCATGTCGCCTCACTGTATTTCTCCCTCCAATGCCCCTTGGCGTATCTGGGATGCGAGCCTTTTAAGCGTACTAGGACCGCTACTGCAGGAGCGGATTCTCTAAACTATCACCTTGAACTAAGTGAGACTCACAGAAATAGTGTCTTTTTTTATAATGACATTGCATGATACAAAAAAAAAAAAGGAAAACAGTTTATGTGTCGCCACAGAATTGAGGATCAATAACTTCTTGTACGTCAATTTCATTCTGCTTTTTTCAGCTTTTGTAAAACAAAATGTATCCCTCTTTCCCCAAATAAATTCACGTAAGACAACAATTTTTTGTCTTCATTAGTGAGAAAAAAATTTCCCAACATTTTATTGATATTCTAGATGTATAAGATTGTCTGGACATAAAAGTGTGAATGTTCGTTTTAAAAAAGTTTAAAAAATATTTTCAATGTGTATTAATATATTACGTGCATTCAAATTATTTGAGCTTTGTTCTCTAAAATTCTAGTAAATTGGCCAACTCGATAAACAAGTTACAATTGTGGAGTAAAAATATAAATTTTTCTTCCGACCTTTTATGTAGACTTTTATGTAAGTTTTTATTAAATACAAGTATCACGACGTTTCAGCAGTTTATTACTGCCATCGTCAGGTGAATGTAATGTATAAACAAATGTGTTTATCTTGGTAAGAAAACCGAATTAACTACTTATACAAATAAACAATTCCATAGAAAAATAAATAATTGTGGAGTGCGTTCTAAATTTGCTGTAAGAGAAAATAAAAGAAAGGGAAATAATAACACACGGTCCCTTAGATACATTTATGAAAGGATTTTTTTCTACTGAGATAATTAGAACAAATGTTCAGGGAGCATGAGTTCCATTTTTACGAGGTTAGAGGGAAATTTTCAGAAGACGCCATGAAAATTGCGTTTCATGGTGTGTGGGTTCCATTTCGTTTTGTTCAAATATACGATGTACGGAAAACCATAGATCAAACAATTCGACTAATCTTTTGCCGCCTCACGAAAAGAAACCGAGATTCCGTTACTATATTCTTGGATTCCTACAAACAACACAGAGTTATACACACCATCCGTCCGAAAACTTGTAATGAGACAAAGCGGTTCGATCCGGACCAAACACAAAGAGAAAAAAAGTAAAGGTTCGGGTTACAGACTGAAAACGAGCGAGGTGATTGTTCCCCCGCTTTTCAAGATTGGAAGTTCCAAAATTGCATTTTATTCAAGTTAACTTATTTGTTTCGTTAAAATGGACCCTTTGAAAGACAATCAAATTTGAGAGTAAATATTTCATGAAGTAATTTCATCCAAACAATTTATATTCGCTCTATTTATACATTGATAATTTCAGCGATAATTAATCTTAAGCGAACATTTGAAATAAGGTGTTGAACTTATGTATAAAATTATTGAAATTTAATATCATTCTTTATTTAATCGTGTACGCTCTACAAAATTTAATTCTTATATTCTATTGCGAGAGTCCTTCAGAAGAACAGTTACCTCGTGTAATTTTAAGATAACTTATTTTACGTTTTTGTTACCTTCACTTAATTTTGAAAAGAAAAAAAGAGCTAATTGAGTCGACGACAAAACAATTTGCTTGAGACGTCGAATGAGTTGTCCGGCGTAGTGACCGTGAAGTTAGTGGAGGGAGCTCCTTTGGATTTGGCTGAGTTCCCTCTACGTCCAGACGGAAGTTCCTTCCGCGTGGGTGCGCTGGCGAGCGCCGCCAATCAAGCGGCGGGTGGCGTTGCTGAGTCTGCAAGGCAGGCAGTTCCCGAATGCCCTTCCTGGCCAACGCGGCCACTCCCTCGTAATGAAGATGACAGACGCTACCCTCTTTGTCCTCGCAAACTTTATTCCAACGAGTGGCAGTACGCTCCACAGACTTCTTGGCGGACACGAGGTATGCAAACTCGAGTTTCTACTGTCGCACTCATTGGTATCATGAGAAAATGTTTCATTACGGTAAAAGCTATGATTAAAAATTAATTAATTATGTTAATAATAACCATGCGCAAACAGCGAATAGTGCTTGTTGCAGAAGAGAACGGCTCTTTATTTATGTTCCGGAGGAAATAATTCATTACTTTCTGAGACAAAGCAAAAGTTGTTTCAGTATTTGGTTACATTCGTTTGAAAAAGCAGACAGTTGAAGCCCAGAATCATTCAGCGTAAAACTAATCATACAATGGCCCGAATTTGAAGTAATTTCGCAAACTGAAAAACGATGCATGAAAATATTTGAACTAAATTATATTTTTGAATGGTTTTTACGTTAATTTCATATTGGTTCTCATAACATTTTCTACACAAAAAAAACACTGCTCTTATGTACCAATAAAAGATCTGAAACGGCAACTATAAATAAGGATGTTTCGACTTTTTACCATTTCTTATTTGCTCATCTTCAGCGGTAAAGACTATTCCATTTGTTTTGGTTTACATCACAATGTGCCAGTGCCATTGCAATGAGTTCTCCAACGGATCCGCACTCTCTAACGATAAAGACTGCTGAGCCTTTTTCACATGCTCTAATGCTCATGGTCTGATGCTCACGCGCCGATTGAGCTGCACCAGCGAAATGTTTTCCACGTCGTCGCGTATTATCCCTCCTTCTCAGATTCTCCATTGTTCAGATAAGGTATTTAATTCTCCTATTCGCTTCTCCAGTTCAGCGCTGTCCAACTAGTGACCCCTTTTTTACGGTCCGAGAGTTATAGTACATTTTACATCAAAATGTTCATCAAAATTGGGGGCACAACTTTGTGTTACAATGTAAGCTATCAGGATTTATATTTGACGTAGTATGTCCGTTGAGAGAAAATATAAAATTGTGTTCGGAATCATACCGTGATGCATTACAATAAGAAAACATTTTATTATAATACTAAGTATTAAAAATACTTTTTTAAAATAGAGAAATATGTGATTTAGTGTTTACAGCTTGAAATGATGTAAATCGTTGATGAGAATGAAAATATTGAGTTACAAATAAATAATTTTGACCTATTTGTTTTATTCATTGGGCAACATTTTGTCACACCCCTTCCCGTGCCGGTCCGATTGATCGAAAGTGTACAGAAAATGACACGCGGGCTAAGATAAGTTGGACATCGCTGCTCTTCTTTGCTATATCCTCTATGTACGATAATGTAATAATCCCTTCTCATCTTTAGTTGACCAGTCGCTGATCTAATGTTTGGATTAACCAGTTTTCCATTTTATCTCTTTTTCTAAAACTTAATTTGAATAAAATTATAATTTGCAACTTGAATAGACCTTCAAATTAGATTATTATCTTTTTTTAGTGTTTCAATAGCTATTAAGATATCTAAATCCAACTATTAGTTTTTTTTTAGTTATTTTTAGAAGTAGGAACTCAAGGAATGTTCTCTTGGCTTAAACAACTCCCGTAATAGTTTACCTGAGTGACTCCTGGCAACTAATTGCTACCCGGAGTAACTCGGGCAGATTTGAATTGGTAATGTAATTTGGCTAAGAGGCTAGATCTTGTCGCTCCAAAAGTAAGGTTTTCTCAAGTTATCTACAAGTTCAGATTTTAGTAAACGAACATTATGGTAATTGAAGAAATTATTTTGTTTAATGATTTTTTTTTTCATTTTAAGATTCCTTTCCTATTTTTTGAGTATTTTCTTATCGGATGAAACGCTAGAGTTTTTCAAGAACGTTATTTCGAATTTTCTATGTACTTCTGCAATTACTTCATTTGTATTTTGAAAATGTTGGTTTGTTCGTCTAAAGGTGTTTGTTAAAGTAATCGCAAATTAAAGAATATAGAATCTATTTTTCTATAAATACGTAACATTCATATAAGGATGACAAACTTTCGCGGTTTCCTTCGTTTCTCTTTTGTCATTTCTTCATGTTCATCCATAGTTCCTTGACGGTAGTTCATTGTTTGAGGTCCATAATGTAATAAAATATGCTGCTTTTGATTACTACGTAAATATGCATGTTAGAGACTAAATATGTTTAACTGGAACACGAGATCATATACCCCAACCTTAGCAAGAAAAATTGCAACTCTCAAGTTTCGTCGAATCACGAATATTGTTATTGAAGTGCATAGGAATAAAATTGTGATTTTACGAAGCAGACGTAAACTAGGACGTAGGACCTCCCAAACACAAATTATATATTATACATTTACGTATTAATGTGAGTATGATGTTAGATGATGTGAAAAAAATTCATTATCACCCTCAGTAGAAGAAAATCAAATTGAACTCGAATTGAGAGCGATTTACACGCATACCGCTCTCAATTCGAGTTCAATTTGGTTTTCTTCTACTTCGAGCGAAAATGATTTGTTTTTCACAGCCTCTGACGTCATACACACGTTAATACGCATTTGAACTCTGACGATGTTTAATTGCTGCGCTACGCGACTGTGCCACGCAGTTAAATGTGCGCCCGGCTGTAACCTTGTGGCAGGGTTCACCGTTAAACTCGAAGAATTCGCTATATCTATCTCTCACTAGTTCCGCTATAGGATGGGCTGGATATTATTATTATTATTATTATTATTATTATTATTATTATTATTATTTCATAAATAGTATAAAACATACATACACACGTATCTCTATAAAAATTTACTCAATTTCGCCAGATGCATTTCGCACGATTATTGAGTACTTCTTGCTCACATTTCTGTGCAATTTAGTATATTATAAATTTCCTTTCTTTTCAATTTATTTTAACCACATATACAGTATACATTTACAAATCCACATATTCATTCATGTATTTCCTTTAAATCTTAATTTTTTTCTCAGCGATTTGGATAATTCTACTGGAGTTCTACTGTATTTTTATACTTTTGCTTGGCGCCACCTTTAAATGGTCAAAACATTTCTACGTAAGTCCAGTACATCACTGCTATTTTTTTTTCTTGCCTTCATTAGTAGGCAACCTTCATGAATCCCTTTCCACATTCACACTTAGCATTCACGCACTTATTTCCTTTCTTCCAATAACTCTTCCAAACAAAATGAAAAAAGAACTTCATAAAGAAATAAGTGTCATTCACCTTGAGTGTACATGATATAAACGAAAATATATGAGCTTACTTGTCTTATGGAGGACGGCCGAGGGCTCATCCTTCTAACCGAACAAGCAGCGAGCAGAGCTAATGCCTTTCTAATCGGCTTGTCCCCTGCCCTAAGACTGAGGATTGACACGGCATCGCACTCTACAATATGCAAATGCGTCGGTTCCTCGTTTCCTCAATCCTCGTTCTATTTGCTCTCGAATTCTCAGGGCGAGGGGCATTTCACGAAACCTCTGAGAAAACGGAACTTTTTGCCGAATATTTATTTTCACATATTTCTCTATTTCTCTGTGGCCCCCAAAGTAGCTTAAAAACATAAATTATGATCTATATATTCGGCTGCTTATAATCTCTCAATTAAGGACACAAATTAGAGGTTTTACTTAAACTGTTCTGATAAAATCAAAAAGAAATTTACTTCTCTTGCTTAAAAATAACGAATTCATATTATCATTGTTTCAACATGACAGTCTTTCTAACTAATTCTTTGTTGTTGTCGTTTTAATTTATGATCAATATTGATAGAATAAAGCTGATTTTTCTTTGATGAATGACTTTTAGATTTAGTTAAGATAATCAAATAATAACGAGAGAATGTACATTTCTTTCCTTCTATTTCATAATTTCTCCTGGGTTCCCGGACACGTGGGTATCAGAGGAAATGAGGAAGCAGACGTTTCCGCAAAGACGGCATGCCTCAAGAATCGCGTGGATTTCTCCACGATTCCAAAACGAGATCTCCTAAATTCCATCAAGATAAGGATTCGGAGTGAATGGAACGATGGCTTGTTTGTAGTTGAAGGGAATAAGCTCCGACTCTGTTAAGTCATGGAGCAGTTCCTGTAGGTCAGCCAGGTGCGACGAGGTCTTGCTGACCCGCCTGCGCATAGGACATTGTCCTCTCACTCATAGGTATCTCTTACTACTTGATGATGAACCCGTTTGTGAGGAGTGTAGCTGTTCTCTGACAGTGCGTCACCTACTAACTGATTGCAGAAGATACTCGAGTATACGGAGACAAATTGGTTTGGCTGCAGATTTACCAACAATTCTCGGAAATGAAACGGTTAATGTTAATAAACTATTGACTTTTATGAGTAGATCGGGGCTCCTCCCACAAGTTCTCGGGAGGGTTTAAAATTTGCATTCCTTTTTCATCTTTCCTGTCTTCTTTCCTTCATCCTTCGTTTCTGTAATTAGAAAATACAATCTTTAGATTTTTTTTCTCTTTTATGATATAATGTATTGGGCAACTGTTTTCTTTTCTTTCTTTCATCTTTGTATTTAGATATTTGTTGTATTCAGGAGGGTTTTTTAGTGGGTATGGTCGAGATATTCGGCGAGTCTCACACACGAGGAGGAGTCACTACGGGTCTTCTCTATTGTGCGAAACTGCATTTTTCCCCACCTGCATGGGCTCTAATGACCTTGTTGTTGACGAGCCCTTAAAGCCCCACAAAAAATACATAATTTCTTCTTCATTTGTAATGAATTTGCCATTTTTGTAGTTAATTTAAACACGTATTTTATATTTAATTATTATCATTATTCTCGCCCTATAAACCGGACATTGTTTACCCAGAAGAAAGACGTTTATAACTTCAAAATGAAGAAAATCCAAGAAGTTTCCCTTCAAGTTGTACGTAAGAGAAGAAAAATGTTATTTGTCAGAACTATGATAGATTCTACAGAAATGTTGAGAATAAAAATCGAGAAGTTTCAGAAATAGTTTAAAGTCAAACTTTCTGAACATTGTATATTTCTAAAAGAAGGGCATCAAGAATCACTTTGTGCGTACGTTTGTCTTTTTTTTATCATGTAGGACCTAATAAACGAAAACAATGTAGCATCTGTAATTCGATTATTTTTAATGAATAGCACTGTTGATTTATGAAATATAATAGAAATATCATAGACCAGTTGTTAACTTCGATCACTTGTGTGTATTTGAAGAAAAGTACTTATAACAGGATTTGTGACGAATATTCTTATGAAAGTTGTTATAACGTCCGTAGAATATTTTGCGAAGATAAGTGACGACAAAACCCGTGTTCCATCCGCTGGCCAATATCCTCCGCTCTCGTAGAAAATACCGAGAGGATGAGCGCGCCAGTGAAGCGATGGGTCACGAGGGGCAGCGCAACGCTCTGCAAGCTAGTGGACGGGTGCTCGCCGGATAGCGCCTGCCATCAGATTTACTGGCGAAGGAAATTACTCGGACACCCACCCCTCGCAGCAGCGTAATCGTGGCTGGGAGCTGTGGCAGTGGCAAGCAATAGTTTCGCGCGTGGGTTCGCCGAGAAGACTGTGCAGGCGACGCGCAGGAACGAGTGGCTGAGAGTGGGGACGGTCGAGGAGGCAGTTGCGGGAATCTCAAGAGACCCGGCATCGAGCGCAATTACCCCTCTGAAACGCGGTATCGGCTTCCATCGGTCTATCTCTGCGTGGCTGGACCTTTCCCATCTCAAGAAGTTGCAAATAGTGCTCTGACTATATCGCTGTTCACTAATGTCTTTCACACCTATATCTGAAAGTGCATATGAGTAATCCATAAAGATGCTAAATATTGCTGAAGTATTATTATCATAATTTAAAATAATTTTTGTTTCAGAAAAATAATTAAGTTTTTTATCTGTAAAATAAATTAATTTCTGTCTATTCAGTTGTAATATCATGATATATTTTTCTAGCGTGCGTGTCCTAATTCAAATATTACCTCCTAGGCTCTAGCATCCACAAGATATATGGTTACTACAATATCATATATCTTAATAAGCAAATGCCTCAGAAAATTTGCCTCTCTCTTCTGAGAAACCGCATGGAGCAAATCACATTAATGAAGTTTCTTTATTCAGAGTATTAAAAGATGTTTTGATGGTTTCCTATCGTTTCATCTTTCACCTTAATCTTTTCGAGATAATGACATTTTAATAATACGTTCTGAACCCGGCTGAGACAAAGAGCTGAAGAGTGCTCGGGGAAGAAATCCATCCGTAAGCTTGGACGGGTAAACCCTAATTGGGGTTTGGAGGTAAAACTCCCAGCGAACGAAGCGATTCAATTAAATAAAATAAAAAACAAAATGAGCAATAAATATATGATTTCGAAAAATTACGATGATTGAAATATATTTCAAGATTGAAAATAATAAAACGTAAAAAAACGTTCCAATCTCGCCAATAGTTGGATTCTTAGAGTATTAATATGGTGAATACACAAAGATGCATAAGATATACTAACTTTTTTTTCAACAACAACTGTACATCATTCCCAGTGTGTCCGCACCATCTAATCACGTACACCACTTGCCAAATGGATATTAACACGTTTTTTCGTAAAAGTCGTGTGTGAGTAAAGGCAGTTTAATTAGGGAGGGCATTGTCAAGGGAAGCTGGTAGGTAACAGTGCTGCTTCTGTAGTGACATTCAGGAATAATTTTATTACATTTGTTGTAGGAAAATATACTATTTACTATAATATTCTATATCAATCAAATTTTCGTAAATTGTGTGAATTGTCTGGGATGAAACAAATTCAAACTCCCAGACGACTTTATGGATTCTAGAAATCTATAAAGATGATAAATATTGCAACAGGAACAACGTCAATATGAATTAAACTATTGGGATCGGTCGTAATTAGGTAATGAGGGGTCAAAACAAAGTTTTCGTGTTGATTCCAAGGGCGGCTCTTGATTAAGTTTTTTGAGGGATACTCGGGATCTGACATCTCCCGCCCCCTATAAATTTTCGGGAAGTATACAAAATGAACCAATTTTAGTTTAGTCACGTCATGAAATCATACCAGTAAGTGTTTATCTTCATAAACTGTATGCATCATTGTCACGAGTCCACTGAACAAAACAGAAAGAAAGGCTACACCTGGAAATATATACTAGATTTGTCCAAATAATGAATTTTAATAGTAATGCTTTGTTCAATAAATAGGCGAAAGGCGTTTTATGGGATCAGGAATTAAATTCATCTTGAATCTTTCTGTGGAATTATGCAATATTGTATAAAGTAGAATAGTGTAATTGTCCGTTACTTAATATATTTGGTGTTGATTTGAAAGTCAGTTAACTTTCTGACTTACGAAAATCAGTTAAAAATGACTTACGCCGTTAGCTCGTATCATGGACTTCGGCTACAAGAGTTGCCATGATCGGAACGTTTTCCTTGGAAGAACAAGATGTGGAAAGTGATTATTTGACTACATATACTGAATTTATTTACTATAGTTTCTATTCTTTGTATTGATGTATTTAAACGAATTAGCAACTTCAATGTATCAGAACTTGAAGCCCCCCATTCCGCAACTGATAGATTCGATTGCTCATTTCTTTTTTTCCTAAGGCTTTTGGCCCGTTTAGCAAAAATGTGTATTAATATTATTGTCAGTTTTTTTTATTTAAAGGGAATGTATGAGCATCTCAGTATAAGTATCACTTGGTCTTCCAGCTCCTGCAAATGGCAACCGGCCGCCGTCTTTCAGTAAAGACATGGACCAATTGGTGCTAGCGGAGTCCACGGTCGTGGGTTCGACAGTGTATCGACTCGAAGGAGCTGACCCCGAGGGCTCACCGCTGCGCTTCGGACTGGCGGGAACTGACCGCTTCGAGGTGGATCCTGCGACAGGAGACGTGCGCGTGGCGCGTCCTCTGGACCGTGAGCAGAACGACACGCTTCGCTTCTTCGTTACTCTGGAGGACCAAGTAGAGGGCGGCGCGACCAACAATGTGGTGCAAGTTCCCATCACAGTCATTGTACTCGACGATAACGACAACCCTCCTGTTTTCAGAGGGGTAAGTGAGGTCTTGTGTTTGGCTCAGAGTTCGGAGGTAGAGACTTTTATTGCTTAAAATGGAACAAAGTATTTTATCATCTTTGTTTCAAACCCTTGAAAAGACAAATTTAAGATACAAGATTTATTCTACAGTGCATCGAATTAAAAAAACAACAGCAGCGTAACAAGCCCGCAATTTTTTATTGTGTCGTCAAATAATGAGCTCTTTCCTCTCAACTCTCCCTTCGTGGGGTGAAGTCATCCTTTTCCCATTCATTATAATCGGGAATGTTTAAAAATACGCGGCACTGTTATGCTGTTATTATTCTTTCAAAATCAATAAATGTTAGCCCCATTTTCACTTTATTTATTATGTTGTCATCTTTTCAGGAAGTATAAAAGTGTTTGTTCTTATTGAATCACTCTTTATAAATGCAGTATTGAATCACTCTTTATAAATGCAGTGACTGAATAGAAGTATAGAAATGAAAAACGGAAAAGCATCATACTTGACACAATTTATCTCCCTTAAATTTCCTTTGAATAAAACATTTCTCTTCTACCTGGTTAGATGTCTATTTTTAAGACCAACTATTATAGATGTCCAAGTAATTTGCATTGTTTTCTGAAACAAACACTGAATTATTAATCCTTTCAAATAATGTTTACTTCTTGGTTCCATCATTTTAACAGATACCGTATGAAGTGACTGTACCTGAAGACACACCTGTAGGTACTACAATTTTTCCTAAAGTACAAGTTGAAGATTTGGATCTGGTAGGAGACTCATTGGAAGTGGAATGTAGTGATTTGCCTCAGGTGAGTAACCACATTTTTTAAAGCTTATAATCTGATATCTTTCTGAGAATAATAAGACTTTTTTGTCCAGCTTCCTGATGCTTGCACGAAATTCGAAGTAGTCACTCACAATACCAGTGAAAGGAGTTTTCTGGGATCCATTATTTTACGGAATCCGCTCGATTACTCTGTTCGTCAGTTCTACCAGATGTCTCTCGTGGCTACGGTAGGTTTCCCATTACATTAACTTCTATATTTGCCTGTGTACATCTAGCACGTAACCTATGATTGCACTTTGCACCCAAAATATTAATTCACATGCTATACGTCACAAGCATTGTGTCTGGTAGTTAAAACTTAACTAATCAAACATATTTGCGTTAAATTACAAACATATTGACATAATATATGTATTATAACTCGCAGATAACTTTTTATCTTATCTAGGAACTTTTGCTGAAATTTTTGAATCCGCCTCTGCCTTAGTGCCCTTGATCGGAATTGATGGGATGGTCCCTTGCTTGCTTCCGGAGAGTAAATTAGTTTATTGTCCTCCACGTGGTCATACGCAGTCTGTACTGTTTTTTGACAATAAATTTATATTTATATTTTAGTTCCATTATCGTGAAATATCGGTCTTGAAGAAATCATCTCTTGAGAGTTATACAGTCATCTTTTTCTTAAACAAGTGGCGGAAATTTTATAAAATTGATGGTGTATTTGTTGAATAAGAGGACCGTGGAACTGGGGTGGAAGTTGGTAAAATGGCATGCTTTGCTTTGTTGGAGAAAAACGGACGAAACTCTTTCAGATTCACGGGGGACAGAATAGAAGCACAAATCAAGCTTGCGTTTTATCAGTCATCCGCCTCTGTGGCGGAAAGGTTGAAAAATATTTGTATACTAACTGAATACCCAGGACATTGCTAGCTTGAATTTTGGGAAGTTGGAACAGTGTATTCAGTCTTGTATCCCTATTGGAATCTCATTCAGATTACATCGTGTTATTATGTCGCACCAAAATACACTACCGACATAACATGCATTACTCTTACATTAAGTTGCAGATTTTCGATAGTGATTTCGTTTAAATATTTATCGTTTTTCGCTTCCGGTGACTTTGATTTATTCAAATACGCATTGTAAAGAAATCAAGCAACATATTCTTTGGAATCAATGAACAACGAAAATAATAATATTGGAAAAAGTTAAAACAATTGATAGTCGGAATTAAAAATATATTCAATCCCTTTCATAATTGTGTTTGGAGGCCCATAAGTATATAGTGGTAGCAGTAGAGATATTACTACGTACGAGTGGCAATATTAGCGTGGACGTCAAAAGCCTGAAAATCCTAAAACATTTTCATCCATTTTCACTCTTTTAAAAGTGAAACATTCAAAAGGTCAGGTACAATTTTTAGATATTTGAATTAAAAACGTTCACAAACAAAATGTAGATAATATCTCTATTAATTCTTCAGATGCAGAAAAAATTAATAAATCACATTTCCCTCGATGATCCCTTTAAAATCAAACTATTCAAAAATTCTTTGTGAGACTATCGAATAAAAGCAACTCTCTTCAAAATTTCATCTTCTCTAATTGTTTTCACTCTACACTGATACAATTAGGACAACGTCGCTTTTAAATATAGATTATAAGTATTGTACAACCTGGAAAATGTTAAATTTATAACAATGCTTCATATTCTGTGCATCTCTCTGGGTTTCTCACTCCTTTGTTACTTTTTTCAGGAAGTGACTGATGCATTCGTATCCGCATCACTAGGATAATACCTGGATTGGAATACCTATCATTGTGTCGATATATCTTTAGTCTCTGTCTTCCTTGGTTCAGTTGTCTTAAATGTTTCTCTTTTTTCCACGGAGTGTCACTAAAGCAAGCATCACTACCCTATCCTATCCTTGCTATCCTTATAACTGGTATGATGCATTCTTCTAACAATATCTTGAAATTACTGAAATGTTTTCTCTGTCTTTAAGTTGTGATTCCATTTTTTTTCCGTGCATACTCTTTCCCTCCTCAATATACGTATCATCTCCCCGCGTTAGACATTGTTGTATTGGCAGTCATAGAGAAAATGTTCCACATCCTCAACCCCCATTCCACAACAGAACTCTGTGTTAAGTTAAAGCGATACAATAACTTGCAAATTCTCCGTGTCCCGTTAATACTTGTAATACTTGGTGGCTCGGTGCAAACCATTTACGATGTTTAGTAACATGTCACATCCGGTATAAACGTACGTAACGTACGACTTTCCTTGGTCACATCCCACCGTACCTGCCAACATAACAGTAACTTTCTAGTCAGTTTTGTACGCCATTTCTTCTATCATCTCTCCACCATCAAACGTTATCGAAGAACCTCACCGCACCATATATCTAAATGCATGCTTTTGTGTCGCCAAAACGATTGATAAAATCCTTAAAAGTACTTCTCACCACTACATAGTTGGTCGCGTCCTCCGTACCTCGGCTCTTAACAAACCCATATTGCCTTTGACTGAATATGTGGGCGCCATCTCACTGTACAGCTCCTTTTCAATTAGCTTAACAAGCATCTTCTCAACCGGTATGACTTGCATAGGTTTTTGTCATGCACTCTGTATTTGAGGAAGAGACGTATGACTCCTATCTTCCACGCCTGCGTAAAGTAGACGCAGTTGTAGCAGTCATTTAAAAGACTATTTAACGCATTTCCATACGTCCCAAACATATGTTGCAGCTTCTCGTTAGTAATGTTGTCGGAACTTTCGTTCTTATTTTGTCTTAGTCTTGTCACGGTTGCCTCTTAGTCCTGTCACGGTAACCTCTACTTCCGCCCTTGTTATCCAAGTTTTATAACATTCTATATCTGTAATCCGGCTGGTTTTCTCAACCGTTTTCCCCGGGCCTAACATTGAATTCTAGAGAGCTTCACCGGTGTCCATTCTCGCGTCAAGATCTACCTCCCCTTTACATTGTTCCAAATCGCCGCACCGTTTAACTTACCACGCCCTAAAACATAGGAAAGTCCCCAAATATTTCGCCGGATCGATGCCTCCAGAAATAATTCGAAGCACTTCCGTTTCCTTTCTCTTACCCGTTCCTTATACGCCTTTCGAGCTCTCATACTTTTTTCGTAACCGCTTCTTCCAATCCGTATTTTACACTTCCTTCTGGAATTTGCACCGCGCCCTATTACAATCCTTCTTCAATGAAGTCAACATCCTATCCCACTATGGCTTCCCACAGAAGTATCCTGCTCTTCTCCCCCTGCAATAGGATTGCTCGTTCAACATTATCGCCTGGTGCAACTCATCTACTCTCACATCAATGTCGTCTTCGGCACATTGTGAGTGAAACACAACTTTGACCTCCGCTCCGTCCCTATACTTTTTCCAATTTATTCTCCGGTAGTTAAAAGCTTCAATATCGCTTGTTACCTCCGGGACCAACCTCTCAACGCTGTACAAAATGAGCATGTAGTCACTCGTAATTTTCTCTGAGGTGTGCCAACCTGCAACAGTAAAATCCTTCTCGCAATTTTGCAGTGTCATGTCGATGATGGATTATCCATTTTCTGTTCTAAATGTTACTTCACCGTATACATTACAGATTGCCAAGTCCTGGAGAAGTTTCACCGCTTCCAGCTGTTCTCCGTGGATTTTTGTGCGAGTTTCTCCCCAAAGCATGGACCACGCGCTCCAGTCTCCATCTAGTATGACGTCATATTCTCTGTACTTCTCTAGAACTGTTCGAAAGATCTTTGTTTCCTTGAGCATGTATTGTATATAAACATTTATCGTCACTACTGTTTCCCCCTTGCTTAACATTACTTCTTTCATAAATTTTGAACAATATTTACTCATTTGTATGACATCAATCCGAGAATTAGCAACGAGAATTGCTGATTTTCCTCCATCCAAAGATTGCTCGATACACCAGAGAAATGTACATCAACTACCCCCAGTTCGCGTAAGGTTCTTTAAGGAGACATACGTAAATGGAGTGGGATTGATCGTAGTTTATCATTTCATGTGTTCCTTTCATCCCACCTGTAAATGTATTTGTACGACCTTAACATTCATAATGTCTGTCTTTTTATTATTTACATGATACGTCTGAATACCTCACAGTTAACACTACGTAAAGAATGTTGACCATCTTTACCACGTCGCGTGCAGTAAACACACTTAGGAGGAATATTTTTCTTTGCACAATCCGTATAGCGATGCCCCTGCTCCCCTCAATGGCTGCATGTTGGGTCCTCTGTGCTATTTCTTGCCATATGGCCGAAACGTTTATAGTTATAACAACGTAAGGGTTCGAAGACGTCATCAACCCTACATGACGGGAATCCAATGAAGACCTAATATAATGTCCTTATCTTTCGGCGAAACTGCGGCCTTAGTTCAAACACTAAACTCACCATCCGCTGTTCTTTCCTGACAAATCTCTGCAGAACATTTATGTGCTTACCCTCAAGATCATCTTCTAACACCAGAGAATTTTACTCCCGTGACTGTTTTAAGAATTCTTCTTCCGTTATTTCTTTCTCAACTTCATAAACAATCACACGTTGCACGAGTCTTTTGATCTGACCTATTTGAATATCATCTCTTCCTGCGACCAAATTCCGAATAGTAGCCTCCCCCTGATCATGTAAGTTAATAAGCAAGTCATCATTGCGGGTTGGTCGATTTCTAATCACATTTATTTATGCTGCATGTTCTTTTAGGATCGCCGAAATTTTTCGCCCACGAAAATCTCGGTGAGCTGGTCTACCTTCCTATGTAGCACCCCCTTATCTACTCCTTGGTCCTCTATTCCCTCAAATTTAAGCCCTTTACCTCTCCACCCTTTCGGGCACAAGTTTCGGGCGTCACATTATCCCTTATTGACATTGCATCACTTGATGTAATATTCTGGATATGCACCAAGCATGCTTACCCCCTTGCTCACTCCCGTTCCGGCTTTGTCGTTATGTTCCAAAGATCGTTTGCAATATCATGTCATAAGGTCCTAACCTCATGCCCTACTTCCTTCCTAGTATCAAGGGCCAAACCCCACACCAAATGGTTGCTCACCCTCCACGATTCTAAATATATACACTTATCTCTACGCGACTAATTGTCTCTTTCCATTAACGAAGTCACCAGCTGGTCATTCAAGGGTTTGTCGCAACAAGAACAACAGAATGGTTACTCGCCCTGCATGTGGTTTTTCTGCTTTTATTTCGGCTGAACGGTATATCCTCAGCGTACGTAAGTCTGTGCAGAAAAGGTGTCTCTCACCGATGCGTCAGTAAGTGGGAGGTTGGTTTGTCTCCAGCCCCGTGTCTTGTTTTATCAATAACTCGGTCCCTATGGGTTTAGCCCATAGGCACCCAGTATAAGAAATCTTTTATTTTTATGCCCTTGCCCTCCACATGAGTCCCGACCCGTTAAGCCGTCCCAATCCTAAGTTCCGCGAGTTTTCCTGAGAATTGACGTTTTTCTGACCTCAGGTGTGCCTTTCCCGGTCTCCTTAGTGGCAGCGCTGTTACTAGTGCCTAGTAACAAGTTGAGATCCAACGAGGAATCCATTGTGCACTAAATACAGTTCGCTTCACCTCACGTATATCGTGGGTGTCATGTCACATTACATATGACCATTTGTGAAAACGTACGCAACCAATGTCTTTTTTCCCCTTCAAATTTAGCCACTGCGTTGTTCTGAATCATTTTTTTCTGAAGCAGCTTTTGCGTTAATCTAACAAACTACAGTATAAATTACAGCGCATACTGCGGGTCAGTTTCCTTATTATAAGCGATTTAACATACACTTTGTCTCATCCATGTATGTTGTGGTCAGGTCCGGACTTGGTCTAAAAATCGGCCCGGGAATTTTATTCAAACGACCTCGTTTTTGATACAATTGTATGGATTAAAATAACATGTTGTGAGCATGTGTAATTTAAAATATAATTATTACAATATTTGTGACAAATGTGTTTTTAATAAATTATTGACTTTATATAAATATTAAATTATTGCAAAAAAATAAATATCCTTGTCACGCAACATTTTTCTTTGTGGGCTATTTCTTTCTACGATATTAATGATTTGATAAAAGTCAAGATTTTCGACTATTTAAATGGGTGGTATTGTTTTGAGGAATATCCAGAAACATTTGTTGTATTAATACATTATTTTGTTACGATTATTGTATATTTCTCGTAATTTCTCTCTGGCATTTGTTAGAGCTGCCAGATGGCCAGTCCGGGCCTGGTTATGGTGGACTTTAAAAATTAATATCTTCAAAAATTGTAGTCCATCCGCATGAAACTTTTTCGTTCTCCCTCGAATCTCGAAATTCTTCAATCTTTTCCATCTCTGTATATTTTCACTTTATGAAAAATTTATTTAAGACCAATTTCCATTCCAAGTAGTCAATTTTTCAAAGCCCCAGTTATTCTCTATGGATTTTGTCTATCTCCGAATGGACCATATACACCATTGAATAAAGGTTGATTTTTTGAAAATTGGACAAAAATCCTCCAGACACGAAACTTGGGCAGAAAGTTAGGTTTCGGGTCACTTTAATGGGGAAAGAAAATCGCACACTCCAGCGGATCGGTGGGCCCCCCTGGGGGGTCAAAAGAGGCAGAAAAACAGTTATTTGGAAATACCTAGAAAACTACGCAAGATATCAAAAAAGTTAAACCTAAAAGATGTAGCTGGCAAAATTTGCAATAAATTTGGTCATAAGTAATGTCAGAAGCACAGAAACCTAGTTATGGTGCTGAAAGTTGAGACCTTTTTTGCAATTCTTAGTTTAAGGCATTTTTACGAAACTACCAGAAAATAGCAATTTTTTTAACTTCTGATTTTCGTGCAGTAAGAAGCGCTAAATATAGCTATGTAAGTGTTTGTACTACCATGTATTTGGATGTAAATTTTTGTATGTATGTATGTAGCACACTTATACACACACATGGCAGCTACAAAAACGTGCATTTTTGGAGAGTTTTTAGCTGTATACATGTATTGTATGTACACATATATATGTGCAAATATGAGTTAGAATATATTCATACATGTATTTTATACATGTCTAAATCCAAAAATGCACATGTGGATGTCAGCATAGAAATGTAAAAGCGCAAAAATAAAACTCGTTATTTTATTTCGAATATTTCCTTTAAATTCAACATTTCTGTGCATTTACTGCCTTGTATCAATATATTTATATTTATATAAATTTATAAGGTTTCAA
>NNCF01129833.1:148712-168792 GCA_002313205.1 Laupala kohalensis | reverse complement strand
TATATATATATATATATATATATATATATATATATATATATATATATATATATATATATATATATATATATATATATATAACAATAAAACTTATTTAGCCTTTCCAGGAAAATATTTTTCAAAAATAAACAAATTACTTAAATTTACTTATCTGCCCTTACAGGATGGGGAACATGAAAGTCGGACTCCTTTTGAAGTGCGGGTAGAGGATGTTCAGAATACACCTCCAGTATTCATAGGTTCATTGGCAGGTGTTGTCCATGAAGATGCCCCAATTGGAACATTGATAATGACTGTTCAAGCTCGAGATGGTGACCGAGGAAGACCACGAAAAATAACATATCAGCTTGTAACTAGTAAGTAAGAGATTTTGGATAAATGAATTATACTGTAGTGCTTATACTTTGAGCTTATTCTTTTCATATAGCATGTAAAAGCTCTGTGTTTCATCTCAATTGGAATTAATGTTAATTTGTTAAGTTATTGTGAACACTAAATCAAAACTTTATCTGATATTTTTGCCCCAAATTATTATTAACTCATTTGACCAGCTTCAAAAACTATATCTACTTCGTAATTTCTTGGTCTTGGAAAAGAATAATAGTTTCCCCTAAGAGAAAAGATATTATGAATTGTTTATGAAGTAAACTGCACACTATAAAAAATCTTACATGTAGTACTTTTATTTGAATATTTTTAATAATAGATAACCATACACTAAGTCTATCTGGGCTATAATTGTGTACTTTGTTATCTTGACTTATCTGAGTTGGATAATGGAAAAATTACCAGACAATGTTCTGGATGGTATTGATAATGCAAAGTTATCAAATTATTGAAAAAGTTACATGTATAATTTTCATCCAATAGACGTTCAATATCCAAGATTTTAAATATTATCAAATGTAAGAAAATACCTTCTCTCTTCAATATAAAGACCATTAAGTGAAGATGTATCATAAAGATTTTGGGTGTCAATCCAAAAAGCTTTCTTTAGATCTTATGAAATGAATTAGCACCTCAGGTTTGTATAAATAAACCATACAAATGACAGACATTTTGTGCATTCTCTATTGTAATTTTATGAATAACTTACTCTTTTTTGAATCCATTTTCTCTGTTATTCATAGAAGGTAGACTACTTTCCAGAAATGGAGAATAATGTTCAGAGAAAAATTATGTTTCCTCTTTTTTTAGTGTTTAGTTTTTTTACATAACACCAGGCACACAGACAAGGGTGGATGAATGGAACTGGACATCCTCCAAGAGGCTATGAGTATTTAAATTTATAGTTTAACAGTTAAATATAATTATGAAGCCAGTTGTTTATATTTGTATTATACATAACTATATATAAATGACATACTTTATTTATTTAGGTTGTACTATTCACATAGTTTATTTATACATTTTAGAGTATGCACCTGAACCATATAAAGATACCCTCTAAGACAAATATTGGATGCACCACTGAAATTTTTTCCCAATAATTATTGTCATTTAATTTTATTATGCACAATATGATGGATATTATATTGTATTATAATAATTTCATTTCTTTTTGCAGACCCATTCAATTATTTTCTATTAGATCCTGAAACAGGAGAACTCAGGACTGCCAAACCACTTGATAAAGAAGCTCTTCCGGACTCTACTGGTGTTCTAACAATATCTGTCAGAGTAAGTTCATCTATTACTAAATGTTCATTAAAATATAACTTGATATTAATTCTGTCCATTGATCAGGCCTAGGACAACCCATGTGGTATGACTTTAAAAATAATTGGCAGTTCATAGCTTATTTCAAATTGTTGAAAAACGGAATAACCTCTTTATTTTACAGGTGTTAAGTTTGTAAAAATCTTAATCAAATAATTTTGAGGTAAAAAATGTTTAATGCCAAATGTACCAACTAGTTGTCAGTCTAAATGAGTCTGGGATTAGAAATTGTACACATATTAGCATCTTCTAAATTTTATCAACAAAGTTCATTCTCTGGGTTGTCAGGNTTTTTTTTTTTTTTTTTTTTTTTTTTTTTTTTTTTTTTTTTTTTTTTTTTTTTTTTTTTTTGTGGGGTTTTGGGGCTTGCCAACATCAAGGTCATTAGCATTTTCAGATTAGCAAGTCTGTTGGAAGAAACTACTGAAAATAATTTTTGCTGACAGTTAACAAATACACAAAGCTGATCCACGTTGAACTACATAAAACATTGATCGATTGATTGATAAATCAAAGTTAAAAGTTAATTATTAAACTATAATTCCATGTCACAACTCAAAGACAGTAGTATAATTTTGATTCAACTCTCATTTACAGAAAAACCAAAATGCATAATGAAAAAGTCTTTTTGAATAAAAGGTTTTCCTGCTGTCAAAAGTTGTTTGCCGAAAAATTATGAAAAATCTCAGAGTGACTTTTTCATGTCACAAAACACAAAGTGAATATTTTGTGTGCATATGTAAATTGGTCAAGATAAATAAAATAATCAAAGACTTACAACCTTTGATGGACAAATATCTTTCATTTTGTGCTATACAAACACAATGTTTTGACTCTAGGTTAAAATAACATAACAACAGGACAACTGAACATGATATTTAACATAAATATTAACTCAAAATATGCTTACAAAACAACAGATATCACACAAATATGTTCAGTGGTGGTGATTGGGAGGTGGGGGCATGGAGGAGCAGCCTCCCTCTCAATTTTTTAAGGAAAGTTAAACATTTCATTTTACCTGTCTAAAACTGAGAATTATAAAAAAAAATACACCATTCTTGATGTGGTAATTACCAACTGTCTTTCCTTTGATTTATTTTATTATTTAAATTATACATAGTGAAAATATGCAGAAAAAGTCATGTTNCCCCCCCCCCTCGTTTGATTCCCAATTGCCGCTACTAAACACGTCCATCAAAACATACTTGTCCATCAAAAGGTCATAAGCCTTTAATTATTTATTTATCTTATATTTAAATTAGGATTTTGTTTCACATGAAGAAAGGAGAGTATTTTAATTCTTTCTAAGCAATTTTCTTTTAACAATTTTAATTGTTATTTCAAGTTCCTCATATAAATGTTAATGAAACAATTAGATTATCTTGCTCATTTCAAATATTGTGTGTGGCTAGTGCAATACAAGGAAAAGCAAGATCAATGGCTATGCTAAATGCTGCCATCTGTATTGGGTGTTTGACTGACAATAGAATCTATAACTGACTGATTTAAAATAAAAATATTTGATTGTTGGACTTATATAAAATTTTCAACAAACAACCTTTGAACTATTATCGAAGTTCATATTTTTAGTAACTATTAATGTTATATTTTAGATTAACTGGGCCTACCTTTGTAGACACTCTGTTATATTTCATAGAACTGGGCCTACCTTTGTAGACACTCTGTTATATTTCATAGAAAATTAAGAATTGATGGCTGGTGATGTTCAAAGCACATATTCAGACTCCAACTTCAATAATAGGGCAAAACTGTTATGAAAAAAAATGCATGATTTAAAATGTTAATTGATCCCATCACTGATTGTGTGCAATCTAACTTCTGTTAAAAAAAAGTTTGTCATATAGAACATTTGGCTTGATAGATGGAGACATTTTCAATCTGCTCAAATGACTTGCGTTGAGCCATAGCTACATGATGGACCATAATGAAATATTTTATTAGAAAAGATGTGTTAAATTCCAAATTTGTATGCCTAAGGTTTCTGTGAAACTTCACATTATCTTATAACCCTCAGTTATAACATACTAATTAATATTTAATTTTTCTGTCAGTTAAAAAAGAAAATTTTTGTACAATTAATAAGTTGCTTTTATTTTAGTAGCTTGATTCTGGGTGAAATAAGTGATTGTATATACATCTGATATTAGTATCCCCTCATCTTCTGATACCAGAATCATGAAGTATTTAAAAACAATTTTGTTTCTTCCCTGGCTGTGAAGGGTAAAAATATATTTCTAACCTTATCAAAAATTAATAGATTCCTATCCTACAATAAATTCAAATTAATGAAAGAATAAAATGTTCTCTATGTATTGCTTTTATGATAAATATTCTTCCAAAAAGCATGCAATTGATTGCTTTTTACTTATCATCCTATTAAGTTAAATTTAGCCCTAATAGTTTTTAAAATAATAATAAAGTTCGTAAAAATGTTTTGGTTCTAGATCTCAGATGATCCACGAAATATTAATTGTAGCTGGTATAATATGACATTTTAACATTGATTTAGCTATGGCTAGGTGTTATGAATATTAGTCAATTTAGGAAGGATTTTAACTAATTTTACTGTAGGTGAAGTTGTATTATTAGTGATTCAATTATCAGAACTATAAAAACAAATTGTTTAGATCTTTGTTCACACAATGAAGTGTCAAAAACTTTTTGTAATCTTCTGGGAGTATAAAATCTTTGTAATCGTGTCATGTTTTGTTTATCAATGTATAGAATTTCACATTCAAAATAATATAGTTTTATAGTATTTGATTATGGTTTTGATTTCTTACTAATAAAGTATCTCTAATTAAGATGTATACATTTTTTTACAATTTTTATTTATGAGAACATTTTTTTTTTCCATCAAAAATCCTCAGTATACTCTTTATTCTCAACAATTCAAGCATTCAAAAAACTCATAGTTTGGAAACCTTTTTACTCAAGATGAAAAGTCAGGCATACAGGGCAGCAATAATTTAAGAAGATTAATTGTCAAATGTCTTGTTCATTTTTTCTTAGACGCATGTCAGCATGGTTACTTTTGTTTCAGAGTATAGAGAGGCCAATAACTCAGAACACCACACAGACCAGTGCGAAGAATTTTTATCCAGAAATTAATATAACTGTGCCATATTGTAAAGTTGGAAATGAATCTTCACAAGGAAAACAATCAGAGTGGAAGGATATTAATGAAAGGGAAGTTGATGTAGTACTGAAAGCTTGTACTGTTTTATCAAACTTGGATAACAAACATAATGTATTTGGGAGTTATGTGGCTAGTGAAATACAAAATCTGCATTCAGAATATTTGCAAAAAAAACTGAAGAGAAAAATACAACAGGCTATTCTAGATATTTATGAAGAAGAAGAAAATTTATTGAATCAATAACTATTGAACTATAATTTATTTAATGGTCTGTGGTGTACTTTTTAACAAATTACTTATAGTACTGGAAAAAGTATATTTTAATTAACTAACTTATGAACATTTTAAAACATATATGTGTAGTTTCTTAATAAACTGGTGAAAGTTACACTGAATCTTGTATTATCATTATTTTCATTGTGTTTTAATGTTCTGGAGTTATTACCTTCATAACCTTCCACAAAGTATAAATATTACTGTAGTTAACTATTGTAAAAGGATTTAGGGTGCACTGTTTCATACCAATTCAATGTAAGATTGTTACCATTATTTATATTAAGTGAAAAGTAATTCTGATTTTCAATTTAAAAAGTTTATTCAAGGTTTTAAGTTTTGTTCTCAAAACTATTAATACACAAGTATAGTAAAGATAGTCTTCCCTCCATCCATTTATATAAATATTATAGGAAGAAATGAGGAGAGATTTTGTTTATTTTAATGTAATGATTTTGGATACTAACAATCCTGGTAGGACAATACTGGTCTGTGTGTCTGCTATGGGTATCAGTTGTTTAGAACGTAGTCTAAAACATGTTTGTGGAACTGATTTTCAATGTGCTTGAGAAATGTCTTCAGAAATAACCATATTTCAATTAATGAATGTTAAATTTTTTTCCTGTTATAGGCACGAGAGCTTGTGAATGGTTCAGCTGCTGGGGACCCCCTAACAGAAGCAACCACTGATCTAACAATTACCATTAAAGATGTCAATGACGAAGCACCACGGTTCAATAGACGAGAATATAGTACCACAATTCCTGAAAATGTGCCACAAGGAGCACCTCTTCCTCATCTTGACATGTTGGTATCTGATCCAGATGTTGGAATTAATTCTGCTTTTACTCTGCGCCTAGAAGACATATCAAAAGCCTTTCAAGTAGAACCTGAATCAGCTGTAGGATCAACATCTGTAAGCATAAGAGTGGCAAATGGTTCTTTGGACTATGAAAATCCTAATCAACGGAAATTTATTATTCTTGTAAGTAAAATATTGCCTTTTTAACATTATAATTCTTCAAATTATTATACACAATTTTTTAAATTTCATACTCATTGCTTTGAACTTTCTTAGGTCATAGCTGAAGAAGCTCACACAAGTCCTAAATTATCATCAACTGCAACTGTTACTGTTACTATTTCTGATGCTAACGATAACTCACCTGAGTTTGATCGTGAAGCTTACACAGCATCTATAGTTGAAACATCCTCTCCAAATACTGTTGTCACTACAATTACCGCTAAAGACAGAGACAGTGGACACTTTGGAGAAAATGGCCTTATTTACACCATATTTGGAGAAGGTGCTGAGAAGTAAGTCTTTTTTTGTCTGCCTTAGTAGTATCATTCATTAAATGACACTATCATTCAAGTCTTGCAAATTTACTTCTCATTGAACAAATTACTATTATTTTTCAGTTTTGTTGTAAATAATAAAACTGGAGTCATTACTGTGGCAGAATGTCTCACTCCTGGAACAAGCCCTTGTTTAGATTTCGAGACCAGACCTACTTATTACTTGTCGTATAAGGTATCACTTTGTTTTTAGTACAAGAGTCAATTTTTTATGATGTTAAATTGAATATCAATCTAACTTACATGTAGCATTAGCATTTCTGAATGCATTATTTAAATAAATTTATTTAAATGTAAAAATATTACTTTTTCTCTTCTCAGGCTACTGATTTTGATGGCCATGGTTTATCAACTATAGTTCCATTGAAGATTTCTTTAATAGACAGTAATGACAATAAGCCTGTGTTTCTCAACAACCACTATCGTGTAGCTATTGATGAAGGTGCCACAAGGTTTGAGCCTCAATTACAAGTTCAGGTAGTTTAATATTCTAATTTAACTTTTAATATGCAAACATCAATAGTTTATAAATTTATCATAATTAAACATGACTTCTATTTTACAGGCTAGAGATTTGGATAAAACTTCAGAAATTTCTTTCTCCATAATTGAAGGGAATGTAAATAATATGTTTGCCATAGATCCTCATTCTGGTGAAATTGTGATTAATAACCCTCGAGGTCTTGACATGACCAATGTTTCTAAAGGTGATATAGTATTAATTATACAAGTAAGTCAATAAAAACTTTCTCTTCATTAAAAATATTTATGATCATATTGGATAGTTGGATAGCAGTCTGAAACATTAACGTTTGTTTCTTTTTCCTAGGTAAATGATAGTCTATTTTCATCCACTGCTACTGTACAAATTATTGTCCGTGATGTGAATAATAATGCACCTGCATTTCTGCGAGAAAGTTATATTGCTTTTGTGCAAGAAGATGCTTTAGTTGGTAATATATTTTTGTAATTAAATTAGATTTCCAATGAAGAAATTTAATTAATTCTTATTTGTCTAAGAAAAAATATACATATATGCTGTAAAATGATTGAATTCATCTAATAATAATTTTAGATGTTATTGTTTTAATTCCTATCCAACATTTATTTATTAAATAGATAATAGAAATTTATGATCACAATCACTCTGTTATATCTGGAATATATGACAGAAGAAATACCCCTGTGGATTAATGGCTGTCAAAGGTAATGAAGGCAAGCCATGTTGTGTGCAAGTGGTTTGCAAGTGTTGCATGTGCCTTTTACCGGAGATAATGGTTAAAACACAAGTTGATTCATGTAAAATTTGCAGTGAAAGCGAATAGCAGTGGAACACTACCCTGATAGTCTTGCTATCCACCTAGTCACACAAATACATGCATAGAGTCTATTAAAAATAAGGAAGTTCATTTTTAGAAATTTGAGTGTAAACCTTCAAAAGTTAAATGCATATCAAAATTAAAAATAGTCTTGTGATGTCATCTGGTGAGTTATTTGTCTTTCATAATTAAGTTATAAATATTTTTACAGGAACTAGTGTTGAACAAACAAAAGCTGTTGATGCAGACTCAGGTGTAAATGCTGAAATTAAGTATCGCATCCAGAAGGGAGGTTATGAAGATTTCTCTGTTGATGAAACTTCTGGTTTGGTACAAGTCGCAAATAAGTTGGATTTTGACAAACGCAGTCAATATGCCATTGAACTCATTGCTGTTGATGGAGGTAAAAATTGGTACCTTTAATGGCTAGAATAATTATTAATTATTTGTTACTATATGAGGAATTGTTAATTAGCTCATTTTAAGGAGTAATTTTTCCTTCTGTAGGCATTCCTTCCCTTACTGGTACCACAACTGTAGCGATTTCTGTGCTTAACAGCAATGACAAAGATCCTGTCTTTGAGCCAGCAACCCAAAGAGCAGAAGTAAGTTACAGTAATATTATTAGCATGGTCGCATTGATTTTAATACTCAGTGTTTAAATGATGGCTATTCATTGTAATATTTCATCTATAGAATTTTAGAGTTAAAACCTCTTTCCAAAGCATTGTTTCATCTGTATTTTGAAGTTGAGAACATTTAGTTTTTAACAAGAATATGTTATATATTTAATCCTTTCCAGATCAAATATGATAATTATGTATTAAAGGAACTACATAATATATCAGTATGACTTTTTAGAGGAATATTTAAAAAGTAATATCAGGCCACCGAGCTATGCTTGGATTTATTCATTACAAAAAATAATTTTAAGTAAATTTTTGATAAAGACTTTTTTCAAGTAATTTGATAAGTTAATTAATATGCTTATTTAATAAAATTTATGTTAAAAATATATTAAAAACAAAAATTGTTGTATATTTGCATACTTAAGTTTTAATATTATTTTATGAGGGGACAGAGCAATGCTTGAATTTAGTGAATAAAAGAATATTTTCAAGTAAATTTTTAATAAGAATTCTTATTTTACCAATGAATTATTTTTTCTTATAATACCAATACTGATACCGATGACTATCCAGATGTCGTGGAGTGGAGGCTCCCCCACTACTGGGATATGTGTCATTTACCATTTCAGTCATTGGTAGTGAGGGTTGTTCATTGCTTCAGCGAAAAACATTCTACAGATGTGTCAAATGTCATCACCTGTAGATAAGTGCTCAGCAGATGTATCTCAGTCAGAAGGGATGGAACTGTGTTTTGTTCACAGACGAAATCTGATTTCAACTTACAATTATTGTCTGTATAATAATATTGTAAAATGAATTTTCACAATATTGACACTTATGCTATTTCATTTCTGACATTAAAAACTCCCCCTATATTAATTCTCGGCAAAATCCCACCATAAGTTTACAAGATAGTTGATTTAAACTTACAATTATTGCTCATATAATAAGAGTAAGATATTTGATGTCCAGTATGTGTAACACAGTTAGTTGTAGTCAGTTTTAATGTTATAAAAGGTTTTCTGCCGAATGAACTATTTATTTCATGCTAGTATATATTAATACTTCTTCTAAGGTATCCGAAGATGCAGCACCAAATACAGTCTTTTATACTTTAAAAGCAAAGGACCCTGATGTTAATACATCTGATGCTCTCAATTTTGCTCTCGCTGAACCCATTACTGCTGTGGACAAAAACGGAAAGCAAGTTACCAACACTGATGAATTTAAGGTATGTATTTTGTAATATTAGCTATTCATTTTGAGAATACTTCTGACTCACTTGAATTTGAGCATTTTTGAAATATTTCTTCCAATACATTTTTTCATATGAACTGGTACCAATATTATACTTTCCAATACTTTTTTCCATATGAACTGGTACCAATATTATACTTTCTAATACTTTTTTCATATTGTTTCTAGACATTCTTCACTGTGGACCGAGCTACTGGAGAAGTTTCGGTGGCTCACGAACTTAAGAGAGATGTTGCGGCCTTAGTTAGACTCACTGTGCTAGTTACTGATATAACAGCTCCTACAACACAACAAGGGAAAGGTATGGATTATTGAGTGAATGAAACTAATAACTTATTTCAACTATGAATCAAAATTCATTTCAACCACTTTTTATTATAGGTATTCTCGTCATTACCATCATAGATGTAAATGACTTTGCTCCTACTTTTCCACGACCTTGGACTCCAGAAGATCCGCACTATACAGTGGAACTTCTTGAAGAACAACCAGTAGGAACTGTTGTTGGTACTTTCGTGGCTCATGATGAAGATTCGAAGATTGGAAGTTATGCTTTTGAACCAGATAGTGAATACTTCAGTGTAAATAATTTAACCGGTGAGTGAAATGAATTATAAGCTTTATTTTTAACCATAACCCATTGTTGTCTGAATTTTCTTAGAAATTTTGCAACCACTGGGGCTGAATTACTTTTATCCTCCCAGTAGCATATTCACTGACAATTTTTAGGCTTGCTAAAATTATGTTAATTTTTGCTTTGATATTTTTCAAATATTGATCTACAGAATAGGAAAAAAAATTAACTATATTTGTTGAAAAAAATAATTTTATTAAATTTAATGTGATCAATTACAAAACAATTTCAAAATGTAAGGGAACTAAATATTTTTTAGACTGGTAAACTGTCTCTGATCTCTTTCCCATTCCTGCGCACACTTCTCTCTATATTGTCTAATTCCTAATCCCTGTCATCCCAAGCCCATCACCCACACTGCCTATTTACTTGATCCAACAAACATTTCATATCATAAACACCTTGATGCATCCATGATCAAGTACTTCAACAACACACTTACACCACTCAAACATCAATATAAAATAAAATACTGATGGAGAATGATCAGTATTGAACAATGAAGTACTACAAGATTTTGAGCACTAGTAGTAATAAAGACATGAATGCTATCTAGTAACAATAAGTTGAAATCTGACCTAAAAGAACGCTTTTGTCAGAACGTTAATCGGATGTAGAGGACGGGCAGCACCTGTGTTTCGTTTCCAATGGGATAATATACAAGATGACATATGCTACTTTTAATCCAGAAATATAAGAATTGCAAATTACTTAGCACATTAGTGGAAATGAACACTGTTGATTTGGTGTGCTGATTAATATGACTAAAGCCTGTTAAGGAAAAATATCTTCCTTATAACTTTTACTTTGAGAAATTTTCATTTTTCAAGATCATTTAATAAATAAATAATTTTTTATTGTCAAACAAGCTGTTACAAACTGTGGATGACCATGAGAGGGGTAATAAACTAATTTACCCTTTGAAGCAAGCAAGGGTATCAATTCCGATCATGTACTGAAAGGCAATGGTGTATTTTATATTTCTAAAAGTTATTTAAACAATCCATACTGTTACTCATTTATTATTTTTAAAATAAATTATAACTATTCAACACACTAAAACTTTGAGATGAATAATAACAAAGCTATATATTGCCTATATATAAATCTGTTTATATCCGAAGAAACAGACTGAGAAAAACCCAGACCAGAATGGGGCTATGGAGACAATGTACATAACCATGCCAAGGTTGCATACAGATAGAAATAAACTATTATGAATAATAAGAACAAAAACAGAGAGATAAAAAAACAACCATTAAATAAGAAAAAGAGAGTCATTGATGGCATGAGAGAAATTAACATCACTTTACATTAACTAGAATCATTAGGAAAACAATATTAATTGGAAAATTGAAACACATATTAACTTATTTAATAAAAATTCTTTAATAGTATAGAAGCTGTGGCTCATTATAAAGCTTTGAACCACATATTTGAAGAGTTTCAATTTAGTAATACATTTTACATTTTTGGGAAAAGAATAATACATAACGATTTATAGAGTACAAAAACATTGTTTTCCTTGTATATTACAATACAATACAAAATTAATAATTACTCAAAAATTTTAATTATACAAAACAAAAATGTTATACATAGGGAATGAATGAACTGTATTAATTTTACATTTTGAAAGGATCATACATGTGTTGAGAAATATAACGGCTCCCATGACATCAAATAGTTTGGAATTGACAACCCTCTTTCTCAGTAGTAGCAGTCGGGGAGAATTCCTAATTTTAAGTGGTCGATAGAATCTTTTGAATGAAACATAAAATGTATCTAACTGTATGTTTAATTATTGATCTTTCTAAACTTTTTACAATTATTGACTTACATTGATGGGTCCCCTTGTTTGAATGGGAGCACTGCTCTCTCCTACTCTTCACTACACTCTTGGAAAGGATCAATATTACTTCATTTTCACTTCCTCCTTCAAAAATATTTACTTTTTATGCATTTTTTGCTTAATAAAGCACATTATCCAATGAATTTGTATTATGAGTAATTGTTTATTCATCTCCTTAAAACTTGTGACATTAATAAATAAAATTCTTCTCAATTATTTTTTTCAGGAACGGTACGTACTAAGAAACGTGTGGATTATGAAACCACAAAAAGTCTTAATTTTACTATACTTGCTTATGACTCTGGAGAACCACAGAAATCTGCATCTGCTGATGTAACTGTAAATATCATAAATATCAATGATATGGATCCGGTGTTTTCAAAAGTTAGTGTGAATGTCTTTCTATTATGAAACAACTGAATTTCATGAAAAGATGGAGTAAATTATTTGTTTATTGTATTTTTTATTTATTTTTAGTCTCAATATGAAGCCACAGTTCCAGAAAATTCATTACCTGGAACTCGTATAATTACTGTGAAAGCAACAGATGAAGACGAGGGTATTTTTGGCAGTGTGACGTACAATTTAGTAGGTGAACACAGTCATGACTTTACCATAGATCATGAAACAGGGGAAGTAGTGGTCAGTAATCCTAGTATACTCGATCGCGAGGCTCTTCCTGAACTGACTTTGGAAGTAATGGCTAGTGACGGTGCTCCTCCTGATTCACGGCGTACTGTAGCCGTCCCTGTGAGTTGCCCATAACTACCATGGAATTAAAATATAAATACCAAACATGGTCTCTTAAACAATTGAACTGTTTTTCCTTACAGATTCATATTTCAGTGCTTGATGAAAATGATAATCCTCCAAAATTCTATCGAAGAGCTTTAGACATTCAAATTGATGAGAACTTATCTGTGACTCCTCCTGCACCTATCACTCAAGTAAGGGCTGAGGATGTAGATGAAGGAAATAATGGAGCTGTGAGGTATAAAATCCTACAGGGAAATGAAAATGGTAAGAAAACATTGTAACTTATGCATTCCATAGGACAGGGGAAAAATTTGCTCGTTCATATGAGACAATTGGACTGGTAACAAAATAATGTAATACTATTAGCAATAACTGTAAATTCTACATGAAAGAAATCTGTTCAAATATATTTCATAATTATCTATTGAAGATTTTTTATTGTATTCCAATTTTGACAATAAAGGTTTAGAAAGAAAAGAGTTTAATTTTCCTTAAAATACTAATTTGAAAGTATTTATTCTCTCCATTTTGCTTTTTTATGCAAAATTTTGCTTTTAATAGAGGTAGCATGTAGTATTTTGAGGTATGTTTAATTAACAATGTACATATCTTTTACTTCGTTTAATTCCTATTTCTAAAAATCTTCCGATTTATTTACCATTCACTTCATTTAATTCCAATCTAAAAATAATTTCTTTAACATTTGTAGGGGCATTCTTCCTTGACCCAGTTACTGGAATTCTGTATCCTGCTACATCATTGGAGCATCAACCACGAGATTTTAACTTAATAATTGAAGGTCGTGATGGTCAAGGCAAAGGACCATACTCTGACTCAATATCTGTTAATATTCATATTTTGGATGTTAATCAACATCCACCTGTATTTGTTATGCCTTATCTGGCAAATGCAACCATTGAAGTTCCAGAAGTTAGTGATGAATTATACTGTAAAATCTATATTATTTTAATTTTGCACCAGAATATTTGCTATTTTGATGATTTTGTATTTTTTTATCCAGAATGCTGGACTACCAAATTATCTCGTTATGACTGTAAAAGCCACTGATAAAGATCGTGGAGAAAATGGTCATGTTACATACCACCTTAAAGTTAATAATCTAAATAAACAAGAAACTGATGAATTTAGTATAAATGCTGATACTGGAGAACTAAGAACAAAAATAATTTTGGATCGTGAAATTCGTGCTAATTACTCTGTAAGTGATTGGATGCATCGTATTGAAATGTGTATTAATCTGAACTCTTCTCTATAAAATTTCAATAAAATATTTTTTTAGTTGGTGCTTGTAGCACGTGACCAAGGTAAACCAACACCATATGAAACTCTTCGCTTCTTAACTGTATTGCTTGTGGATGCTGATGACAACCAGCCAGAATTTCCTATGGATGATTCAACTTCACCGTATCAGTTTCGTGTTTTAGAAAACTCTCATACCAATATGTATATTGGTATGTTCTTCTAACTTTTTTCAAATTTCTCAAAAATGAAAATGAGTAATTTAATTCAGGATCAGTTGGAGAAGTCTTAGTTCACTTCTACTGTTGTTGTTTTAGGACGTGTGAGTGCCATAGATCGTGATGAAGGTAGTCATGCAACTGTGTACTACCATATAATTGCTGGAAATGAAGAAGGAAGCTTTCACATTGATAAAACTAATGGCAGTTTATTCACAAATATGTCATTTGACAGAGAACAGAAGGATGAATACAGTTTGTATATAAAAGCTAGCAACAAACCTGAATATTTCCCCACTCAGGTAAGTTTGGAGAAAAATTATTTCATATAAAATAATTTTAAATTTTACAATACACGTAGTAAAATCTAAAAATTTAGAACATAGTAATTATGAACTTAATGAATTTTTGTTAGATGAAGGACTTGAACTTATTATGTAGAACTGTTTCATTGATAAAAACATATTGTATGAAAGTATACTTGTGATGAATGTTGAATTATAATTCTTAATAAAATCACTACATTGAATAATATATTTATATTGAATCATATTTTTACATTTGTTATTTCTCATACTACTAATTAAATCTGTAACCAGCATTATTAATTCACAAATTTATAATCCTCTTATAACATAATTCTACTATTATACAGGAGGAAATCTCAAAGCTTAGTGAAGAACATGATCCAAGTATTGCTGTTGTACATATATCTATTTTAGATATTAATGATAATGCTCCTCGCTTCCAACATATAAATTACTATGCAGGTGAGAGATCAATTTATGAAATAAGTTTGTGACATAGACAACTCACACCAAATAACATTATGAGTCAATCTAGTTCTTTACTATAAAAACATTTTATATTTACTAGGAGTAAATGCCATGACAAATATCAATGAGTTTGTTGTGAAAGTGATTGCTGAAGATCCTGACTTTGGAGCGAATGGTTCGCTATCATACTTCATCTCTGCATCCAATCTGTACAAATTTGGTTCCAACCGATCATCAGGTTCTATTATACCATCTCCATTCAATATAACTGATGATGGTAGACTTGTCACAGCTAATTACATGGCTGAATATAATCAAGAGCGCTTTGTTTTGAATGTTGTTGCCAAAGAAAAAGCTCCACCGGAAAGAGAAGCAATGACTTATGTACATGTAAGTATCTTTCAAGATTTAAAAAAATTAAACCAAATTTTTGTAATTTTTTCCCGAAAACAGCATAAAGCTAATAAATAAATTTACTGCCTGATAAGTATTCTTACCTCTAACTTTTCTACATTTTTCTGCTACTGCTACACAATAATACTATCAAATTACTGGCTTACTGTCAAAACACATTTTAGGGGTTGTTTCTCTTTTGCGATTGAGGGGGAATGGGATTTCATCCCAGTGATGGTTTCATGGAGGATAAATAAATTACCTATCAAAACTATTCTCCCTTAGACAGAAATTCCTTTCGGAGGAAGCCCAGACTTCTTGCTAAAAAAGTTTTGATGTTGACTTTAAGGTTACATGTTCTTAAAATATTTTTAATTTGTTCAATTATTTAATTCATATTATTAATTTATTTACAAATTGTAAATTAACACTATTTTCCATGGGCAAAGAATTTTCATTACAATATTTTTTTTAATTTCGGGATGGGTCAGGGTACCCAAGGTCACTAGCTTCTTGCCCTTTTCAATATTTTTTGAGATAGGTTCAAATTTTTTATTGTAATTTTGTAGCAATTATTAAAAGCATTGTATTTTATTCTGATCTCAAATATATTGCCACGATCATGTTGGTATACCAAATTTGTCATTTTGTTCAAGAATGTACATTTATTCTCATATGTTTTGGCTAATATTCATACATTTTTTGGAATAGATATGGATATATGAGCCACAGCAACTTATAAGAGTTATCCTTGCTCAAACTCCTGAGGAAGTCAACATGGAACAAGATGAAATTGTTGCTGAATTATCAAATGTCACTCAAAGCAGAGTTGTAGTTGATGACATTCGTTACCATGTTGATGCTTCTGGAAGAATTAAACGTGATTGGTAATTATATTAAATGTCAATTTACAAATAATAATACATTTAATAAATATGAATGTGTTTATCAGCTAAAAAACCTACCTAAAAATAAAAATCTTACAAATCAAAATACTGTGGAGATCTCACTATAAGCGAATCAAAAAAAAAAAAATTGATATTGTTGATGTTTCATTCAAATTATCCCCTTTTTATCCGGTAAACCTATATTTTCATGCTCCTGAGGTGTAGCTGCAAAATCCATATATAATAAATCCAAGCATAAACAAGTTTTATGTGGGTGAACTCGAGATATCACAATGGAAAAATATTTTGATACTTCATAATTTGGTAGGAATAGGCAAATTATATGTTCAGTTTTTAACCATTCAGTGTTGATCATGTAACTTTATTCTTTCAAACTTTTTGTGAATTTTGCAAATTAAAGAATTTGGTCCTGTAAATATTTATGAACCAATATTTTAACTTCTAATATTATTTAAGTTAAGTAAGTATTTGTGATATTTCATATTATTGAATATAATTTTGAGAGAGAGAAACTTACAGTTGCTTCTATTTTATCAGGTGTGATATGTACATTCATGTTGTTGATAGCAATTCACAGACAATTGCTCCAATATCAGATATTTTAAAAATTATCGATACAAAATATGATTACCTGAAGAACTATTATGCTGGATTCTCAATTCAGAATGTTGTGGTAAGTTACAAAACTACAAAGATTCACTAACTCGAATTATTTTTCAATTTACTAAAAAATTTGAGTTTTTTCAGCCTGCTTTTGTTGGCACTCATGAAGAAGAATTTGATACAGCTCTTGCAGCCTTAATTGCTCTTTTGATTGTTTTATTTGTGGGTTGTATTACATTCATTGTAGTGTGCTGCTGTTTACGTCACTGGTATGAAATCTGATTCATTTCCTTAATATGATTAATTATAATTCTTATTTTTGCTTGGTTTTATTTGATCTTCATCTCCTTTCTCAGGATTATTTCTGCACCATCCGAGCTGAAGAAGAAAGAAGCTTTAATCAAAAAAGAAATTATAGATGATCTCAACACAACAGAAAATCCCCTGTGGATAGAACAGTATGTTAACTATATTTACTGAAGAATAAATAAAGAAAATATTGTAAAGTTTAGGTTAAAAGATAAACTGTCCAGGGTAAAATTTATTTGGGGGAGGCAATTTGGCATTGTCTGAATCTCATGACTACTGAAAGATTCTTCTGCATTTTCCCTAATATTCCCCAATACTCCATTTGATACTTATTATTAATAAATTCATACTTCTCTTGAGAGATTTAGCATACTGAAAAAATAAAAAACTATTTTGTAGAGAAAATTGTAACAAATTGCTTGGTATTTCTGAACTAATTTATTGTTAATTTTTGATACATGTAGGAAGTTAAAACTTTATGAAGAACAAGAGCTCACTATGCAAGTTTTTAGTGAACCAGATGGAACAGGAATGTCCATTATTCCAAACCAATCACAGGAGTGCCGAGATGGTGCAGATTTTTCTCAGGTAATAAGCAACAAATATTGTAAACTATATTGTAAGACAGAATTCCTGTGTTGATTCCCTTAAAGATAAATAAAAAATTATTGTTCATTTGTAGGTTGACAATACATATGCTACAATACAACATCCAGCCAGAAGAAGTTCTGATGACATGGGGGATTATGCAACCCTCTCAGGAAATGGTTTACATCACAGTAATAGTGCACACAGTTCATTGAGAGGAAATTCTAGGGACGTAAGTTGGATTAGTAAATTTTAATTTTCACCTTCATGAATATAATATATGAAAATTTGATTATCAGATGTTGTGACTTTTTTGTTTTCGTCCTTTTCTATAAAGGTAATGGATGTTTCTTTGTTCAATATTTTTAGATATATGTAGCAACCCTAGGTTTTCAAGGGTCTACATTTCAAGTTCCAGAACAAAATCCAGGAAGCAGTGGATTAGAAGCTCTCAGATCTAGATCAGCTCTGACTATAAATAAAGATGGACAACCTGAATTTGTAGCAGAACTGATTTAATGAGGTTTGTAATCTCATATCATCCATAACTATAAACAAGCACATAGTTTGTTTTATTATCTAAGGGTAATGATTAATTTATTAATTTGCAATCCAGATGTGAATGTGCTTCATGAGAAGCATAACGTATTGTGACAGAAGTGAATCCAACAGAACTGAAGAAGTGTGGGTCTTTCACTTCACAAACATTGGAGTGTTTTGAGATAACTACACAAAGAGCAACTTTCTTCACAAAGAAGACATTATGATGAGTCATAATGACGAAGTGCACTCCAGACAATTTTTATATGTTTTATAGCTCCTTTGAAGAGGAGAATTGTTACCAGAGAAGATTGTTGCCATAGAGACTGTTTGTTTTATACGCTGTTGTTGTCAAGCAAGTGTTACCCCAATCGACATAGCACAACCTTTCATAATAGCATTGAACAATATTCTATTTTCATAGCACTTCTTTCCTTCAAAAGGGGTAGCAATATGATTTGTGGTGCCAAACTGCACTAATATTGTAGAGCATATTTTCTATTTACATTATAACTTTGTTGTAACAAGTATAATACATGTCTTTAAAAAAATTTGTATGATTTTTCAACTATGTCCTTTATTGCAATCTATTATACAACTCCCACCACATGTTTGGAAACAGATTATTCACTGTGTTAAAACAAATAATGATTAAACTTGTTAATAGTCTTATATGTAGCTCATTGTAGTCTATTATGCAAAATTTTGTTTTCAGGTATTTGCCAGTGAGAAGTATTTCATTTGGTAAAATTGGAATTGAAAGTTTTTCTTTAAATGCATTTGTTTTAACTTCCAGTAGCACAACATTCTTAATGGATCTCTAAAACTATAGTTACTGAAATATTGTCCTGAGATTTTTTTACTGTGTTTTGAAGTATTAACAGAATAATTTATTGTCCATAAAGTGGTTAAAAACTGCATTAAGATGCATGTGACTATACATTCACAATCTTTAAAATAAATCAAAAAAACTTTGTTTAAGGAATAATACAAAAAATGATTTACAAATGTAATACAGTACAAATCAGTAATGAAAATAATCATGCTCTGTAGCTGTATGAACTGTTTTAAGTATTAGAGTACAAGGAATATAACAAAAACCTGATAATATAAATAAGCAGGAAACTGAACATTCAATAACATACACAATGAAAAGATTCAATATAAAAAGATAAATAATTCTTCACACTAAGAAAACAGCTGTACTAAAGAGACTGATAATTTGATCAAACCCTTCACAAATGGTAAGTCAACAGGGTAGGATGAAAATATTGTGTTATTCTAAAGAAATATTGACTACTAAAGCCCTACTTAAAATTGTACAACATTTAAAAACTTGCCCATTGGAATTTGATGATTTTTCCCCAGATACATGGGTTTGTAAAAGGACCTATATTAAGACCCATCTATAATGAGACTTATGCATAAGACAAAGGAAAAACCAATGGATTCATTCAATATATATATATATATATATATATATATATATATATATATATATATATATATATATATATATATATA
>NNCF01129833.1:108008-148644 GCA_002313205.1 Laupala kohalensis | reverse complement strand
GACCGAGGCGAGTAGCTGATAAAAATTGAAGGAAGCAGCAGTTGCAAGGGAGAGTTGCGTTGTAGAGTCGCATGGCAGGAGTCACATGGCAGCAGTTGCGTAGCGTAGTAACCGCAGTAGTAGAAGCGAGGGTCATCTGATACGATCGGCAACGAGACGGTTGTCAAGCACTTGACGCGCGGTGCCAGTATAGAGGCATCGTAATGTCGTCCGTCGATACCAGAGATTTGCAGTAAAAGTAACTAGAGTAGGGTGTTTGCGCTCGAACATTTTGTAATTTCATCAAGAGTCTGTTAATACTTTCTACTGAATTGTGAGCGCGTTAAATTGTGGGACTCGTAGAATAACGCGATTTCAGTAGAATGAATGTATTATCGATTTTGTAAATTTAATATAATGTTTTGTTTAGAACATAAATGGAATTTATTTAAATAAGGGACATCCTTTACTCCTAAGTGTGTGTGTATCCTGAAGGGAAAAGGGTCCATATATATAGTTTTAATGGATATGAAGAGATTGAAGTGTTTCTGTGTTTTTGTCATTCATACATGGCATGATATATTATTTTCACCGTATCTCTTGAACTGTAGTTTTTAGTATAAGATTGCTGAATTACATAAAATTATTTGAGTGAATGAAAAGAGGTATAAATTAGAAGTCTCTGGAAATCATATGGACTCTCATACAAAACTTCACATCGACTCTCTAGAAAACTATACAATTGAATGCATAAATGTTATTGAAAGATGAAGAAAGTACTCAGCTATTTATGTCTTGGAATGTATTGAGAGAATTGAAATATTTCAAATGACTATCTTGTTTATTATCATTTGTCTATGCAAACCTTTCATTAATAAATGTGATAAGAGGAGAAACTTGTAAACAAACTAGCTGACCTTCCCTGGCTATACACTTAATTGTGTTGTCATTGGAACTTAATTATTATTTAGTGTCCATTTAAATTATCTGTTTACATTGAAAAATTGAGGTGATATCTTTTTGAAATATATAGTAAAAATTTGAACAACACATTTCACTCTACTCCATCCCTCTGAATCAAAAATATCCTACTTGGCAAGTGTTTTAGCAACTGCATTGTACTCTCTACAATAGAAAAGCAACATCCGGTTTAAATTCAATTCTTTTATCTTTATTATTACTCTTTGCTTTCATGAATGTGTCAGACATTTTGGACAATGAACCAAATATTTCTACCACTTATCACTCCTTAAAAAGCAAACTATCTAAAATTCCAGAAATTCCTTTTTATGTATTTGATTGAGTAAAATTTATACACATAATTCGACTTTGATAACCCTGTTAGTTCATGGGGTACAGCGAAAATAATATATCATGCCATTAGCATGAATGATAAAAACATGAAATCACTTTTGTCCCTTCACCCACTAAAATATTTAAAAAACGAAAGACCCAATTAGAGATATTTAAATTAACAAATTTTTGCACACACAAATAAATGATATCTCAATAGGTTCATAAAATGTAGAGAAAATAGCAAAAAATCCGAAAACTCATATTTTACCTTATTTTACTTATTAAATTGAAATTTCAGAAATCCTTTTTTAGTTATTGTTAACAATAAAAAAGGTAACTGCTGTCCAAATTTCATGTTCCTAGCTTCAGTATATAAGCTTGTCTGTTGATGAATTAGTCAGTCACCAGAACACCTCTAATAGCAATACCGTGTCGTGCTGGTTGCATCCTGAAGGTCGTTCGACTGGGCAATGTTAGTCATATCATTGAAAAGTCTAATTATCTTTGTTGATATTTATATTACTTTGCGTGATAATTAATGAATAATAATCAAAAGTTGTAGCACTCTAATTTTTAGTAAGTAGTTCTTTATAAAATGAGACCTCATGTCTCAATTTGGTTAGTAACAAGACCTGCCATTTGGATTATTGGGCTACTCTGCCGCCTTGTAACATCACACCTCAAACCCTGATACGATGTTATTTTTTCTTTGGTAGAAGCGGGATCCACATAAATACCAAAATCCCTATGGTAGTTTTTGTCGCTGCCACCAGCTCGGTTTCCCGAGCAACCAAACACACGTGTAATAACAATAAATAATGATTTATTACAAATTAACTAGAAATCTGAATTTACAACAGAAACTCTCAAAATCATTAATTCATCTAATAATCTGTTATTACACAAATAATGCTGCAAGAGAGCATTGTTTACACTTGGCTAAATATAGTTGAAGACAACTAAATTGTAAAAACCCTCAGGTTATCTGATCCTTCGAAAAGATAAGTTGTTTTCCCCAACAACTAACTGATAGTAGTTACGACCTAGTAATGAGTTCATTAAGACTACCGCAGCAGCCTAACGAACATCTGGTCTCCGCGACCTAGACTTAGCTCAGTCATATGTCCGTGCTGACGGATCTCTACGTTCCTTTGTAAAGAATCTCTGAGGAGCTTCACTCCTCCCAATATATACTGTACCAGACGTCACGTGATCAGCAAGTAACCACGCCTTCGCCACCACCGTGCAAACACTCTTTTTGTGTCACCCCTTTGGCTTCTAGGAAAGCAGAGGCTGCGCTGTAGAGGACGAACCGCCATGAGCGTCACCTAGGCGCTTCGCAAACACCCTTTTCGTTGTTTTATATTCGGCACGTACTTCATTCATTTCTTCGTAGAATTCTTCTTTTCTTCAGGTACACCTAAATTCCAATGGGTCAACGTCGCCGGCTGCATTCTTCGAATACACTTGTACGTACTTTCCTTAAAAGTGAAAGGTGTTCGTTCTGACAATAACTCCACACGGGAAGGTTTAGGGAGAATCCCAAGCTCGTAGCACGTCCGTCTTAGCGCTGACCGGCCACTTATTGTAAGATTCTTAAAAGCATCCGGCTTGGAAAATACAAAGAAATATTAATATTTCACAAATTGATGGCATGTCCGGGCGCCGACGTTACACGCCTACAGACTCGTGGTCTCAAATTAAAATTAATTTAATAATTTTCTATACAATTAGTTTCTATAATTTGCATTTTGAGCGCTATTATATGTTGTCATAAATAATAACTAAGGATTGAAAACAAAACGAGTAAGTTTTAATACACTCAAATGTTTTATGTCTAAGTTATAATAGCACTCACCATGGAACACCGAGTGCCGTGAGTAGCGAATGCTGTGTTGGCGTGGCATGCCCATGATGAAGAAGACAACAGGCGAATCTAAAATTGCGAGCTGACACTGTAAACAGTCAAATATCTCTTCAAAATACCCGGTATTCTCTATCAAAAATATTTTGAAATTAAATTTAGATTTTACCAATATTCTTTTAAAAATCCAACCTTTTAAGAAAATAAAGAAAGTAATTTATTTTGGAAAATAAATCTTTTCTCATAAGAGACAATGTATTTAATCCGTAAATTAAACAGGGTATATCTCACTTTAATGACTTAATGTTTTAAAAGCTAGAATTAATATAAGCATGTATTATTGTATAAATATGCAAAATTTAAGACGTTTAAAATATTTAATTTTCTGTCGGAGGTACGCCATTAAATGCTACAGACGTAACTCTTTGGTATCCTCCGTTTTCAATCAACAACCATGTGTTGTGCCAAGGAAATAATATGTACGAAAAATTGAAAAGACATTCTGGCAAATAATATTAGTTTTCAAGATTTCTATTTACGACAGTATAGATTTTCCCAGTAAAGTAAATGCCGCAAAAGTTTTTATTTTTTTATTTATTTATTACATTTTATTGTCACAATAACCAAGACAAGTTGTATACCATCAGTATTATTCGTTCCGTTAAAAATTGAATCAGAGTCGTCGCGAAAGCGGTGGTCGCCACGGGTGACGCAGACAGAGGGGCGCCACGAAAGCGATTACGCACTGCCCATCTAAGCGGAGCAGTAAATACATCGCTCCATAACTTCTACGTTTTAAGATATATCAGAATGAAATTTAGACTGAGGAAGGTCTTATGATTTGTCAAGACAATAAGAAAGTGCCTGTACCGCCCCCACCGCGCTGCGGCACACTTAAAGTGAAGAGAATTGCAATATATCGAGAAAATCGAGCAAAAATATCACACTTCAAAATGACAGGGAGAGCTAGTCTCACGTATAGAGACTCAATAATGTGCACTCCAACNAGCTGAGATTAAAAAATCACCCACTTCTGAAGACCCCGCCCCCAACCCCTATCCCCCCCACTCCCTCTGAAGAATGTATATTTCAGATGTTCCAAAACTACTTAGGATTGAGTGTGCTTGTCCAAGAAACATGGTTTACGTGTTTTTGCATCAATGAAAGAAGCCATTGCAAATGCTACACACCGTAGAAATTTCAAGTTTCTTTTTTAAATCAACGGAGACAGAAAATTGGGTACGTCATTACATGGTACCAAACATTTCCATCGCTTTTCAGCTATCTCAAATCTCAAAAGTAAATCTCAAATAAATTTTAGCTATCTGAAATCTCAATAGTAAAATGTCGCAAATTTCAGAAATATTTTAAAAGATGTTTAAGAGAGCAACATTTATATACAAAAATCGGGTTGGTAATCCAATATAAAATGCTTATACCTCCATACATATTTCATATTAGTGAATCCTAATAAAAATAAACGTACTTACTATCTTTGTCGCTGAAAATGGTTTAATATTTTATGTTGAATTATTTATTTACGAATCGTAAATAAAATACTTGTTGCGCGAATCGCAAATAAAATACTTCGGCAAATACTTACTTACCAAACCGTCACCGTCTAATGAAATTAATTGGTATCCACTTTTATGAACATTTCGCGCGACAAGCTTATTGAAAACAAATAATTCAATATAAAATATTAAATTATTTTCAGCGATAAAGATAGTAGGTACATTTATTTCTATTAGGGTCCACTAATGTGAAATATGTATGGAGGTATTAGCATTTGACATTGCATCACTTTAATGAAAACCTTAACTTATCATTCGTTTTAGTACATCGCTTAAATAAAAGCTTGTTTTTTAAAATGTTTTTTATTTATTATTTCGCAGCGAGTGAACTTTTTCTCTTCATTAAGTCTCATTCATCGGCTTCAGCTCTTAAAACATATTTTACCAGTGAATCCATTAAAATGACACATTTGGTTTCCGCTTTTGGATCACTTTCCTTTCATCAGCTTTAGGATCAGTCATGTAACTTGTAAGCAGTATATCCAAAATATGTCTTTGAAATAAACAAAATTGAAAAATATGTACTTAACTATTAAATCAATTGAATTATAAGACGAACTATTGAATCAATTGAATTGTGAATTGACTGTCACAACTAGTCCATCCAGAACTATAACACCTTGTCCCATGTTACACAAATTCATACCTTGACACATGTGAATGGAACAATATAGTTTTTTGGAACTTTTAAATAATAACGTCTGTCATTATTATGTTATAAAATTATCAACTGTAAAACTGTGAAATAAGTTAACACTGACTCACGTGTCACTGAAGATACACAAATATCTCCAAATTCCGTCACAAATCATAAAATGCAATTTGAAAGAAAAATTACGCACAGTGAACGTTATGGCAAGTATTCTCTCTGCCACTATGTGCCAGGAGATGCCACACCAATGAGTACTGCCTACGTAGTGAGGAAAGTGAGATTCTATCAAAGATTAATTTTAAATTCGAAAGTAACAACCTACTACATGTAACTAATAACCGCTGTCTCACCTACTATTTCTCCATGTAACCGCTGTCTCTCCTACTTGGCTTAAATTTCTAAATATCACACATTTTCATGTACTGATATCAAGTTCCTTTCATCTATTTTCAGTAGTAAATAAACTTTATTGTCGAAAAAGCAGTTACAAACTGCGTATGACCACGTGGAGGACAATAAACCAATTTATTCTCCGGAAGCAAGCTAGGGACCATCCCAACAATTCCGATCAAGGGCCCTAAGGCAGAGGCGGATTTAACATTCAACATACTCCTAACTATACAATAATAGTTCGACACTAGTTATGACAGTAGTTAGCATTAACAAATACCAACAAATATTGTATTTAATAAAACATAGAAAAGTCATTTCACAAGTACGTATTATAATCAAGTTATAAATCATACGGAAAGTATTATTGAAAATTCGTAACTATTAAATAACACTAAATTCGCTAATAATTATATCAATTGATGCCGTCTCTAGGCAAGAGCCTAGCGAGTCTTTATAAAAAATCCGCCTCTACCTGAAGGAAAACCGGAGAAAAATCCTGGCCAGGATGGGGCTACACAATTAATGTACACAACTGTGCCAGGGTTGAGTACATATACAACTAATTTATATGAATAATAAGACATAATACTAGCATGCAGAAAAATAGTTTTAAATTTGTTGTCAGATATTTTGAAAGTACTACAACAATGGCGTGATAAAGTACATGACGGTTTTAATTTTTATGAAAATCAATAAATTCTTTTGCAGTGTACAAGCACAGGTACATAAGGTAGCTTTCAACCGTGGATTTGAAGAGATTCAATTTAATAATACATTTTATATTTATGGGCAGGGAATTATATAGAACGATTCCCGAATGATACGGCTCTTTTTGTCAAAGAGTGGTTGACAGTCTCGGACGATGAATATTATTCCTACTGCGAGTATTGTGTTTGTGAACAAAACTGTTTTGTACGAAACATGAGTGGTGTTTCAGTAATTTGGTTTTAACAAACTCGACAGTTTCATAAATATAAATGCAGAAAAGTGTTAAAATATTTAATTTCTTGAATAAAGGTTTACAAGAGATTCGGGGGTGAGATTTACAAATTATCCGAACAATCCCCTTTGAATTCTGAAAGTTTGGAAGATCTGCCCCGAATTGCTCCAAAAGATTACGCCGTATCGTAAATGGGAGTAAACATTTGCAAAATATACGCAACGGGAAATATGTGGACTAACAGTATTAACTAAGATTCGTAATGCGTAACACAATTTACTTAATTTGGAATTAAGATTGTACACGTGACAATTCCATTTGAGATTCTCTTGAATATGAAAACTTAAGAATTTTGTATTCGTAACAGTTTTTAATTGTGTTCCGTGTAACGAAAGAGAATCCTGGAGTAAAGATTTTGTGATTCTATTGTGAAATGACACAGACTAAGTTTACAATGAGGCGGATTTGCGTGGAACCTAGCCGAGGGGTTAGACAAAACGTTTTGAGCATAGGCGTGTTAACATAATAGATTAGTGTCATCGACAAAAAGAACCATTTTGCAATCTGATGTGGAAGACATTCCGGTCACATTCAACAAAAAGAGTATAGAACCGAGAATTGAAACTTAGGGAACTCCGCGAGTTAGTGGCTTTGTTTCTGAAAGGCACTGCTGGAGTACTTTATTTTTAGTATATGATATTTTGACCTGTTGATATCTATCTTTTAAATAGGAAGTCAGCCCCTGATGCACAAGTCCACAAACGTCAAAAGATTGTAATTTTGAAAGGAAAATTTCGTGATCAATGGCATCGAATGCTTTAGATAAATCAAGAAAAACATCCTGAGGATTTTTGAGAAAGTGGGTGATACAGACATTGGTCGGTCATTTCCAATATTAAGTTTGTTTCCTTTCTTGTTTAAAGGTTTCACTTTAGCTCTCTTAAATATGTTGGGAAACACCCCTTCCGATAAAGAACTATTAAAAATATTTATGAGTGGATTTAATAGAGCGTGGGACGAAAATTTAACAATAAACTCGGGTATATCTTCTATGTCTGTTGAAAATTTGTTTTTTAACGAGCTGATGATTCTCATGACTTCACTGGCGTTGGTTTCGGAATTGGGTACGTGGGTGGACATAATTGGAGGACATTGATTTTGATATATTGTGTTTGTTATTTTACGAACTTCTGAGAAGTGAGAATTAAACAAATTTGCGAAGTCCTGAGGATTTGATAAGATTTTGCCATCGTTTAGTAGAGAAATATTTTCTTCGCGATTTTCAGAAGTTGACGTGTAATTTTTAACAATAATCCACATGGCTTTCATCCGGTTGTTCGATTTTAGTACGGGGTCTTGCTGACCCGTCTGCGCATAGGACATTGTCCTCTCACTCATAGGTATCTCTTACTACTTGATGATGAACCCGTTTGCGAGGAGTGTAGCTGTTCTTTGACAGTGCGTCACCTACTAACTGATTGCGAAAGATACTCGAGTTTACAGAGACAAATTGGTTTGGCTGCAGATTTACCAACAATTCTCGGAAATGAACGGTTAATGTTAATAAACTATTGAATTTTATGAGTAGATCGGGGCTCCTCCCACAAGTTCTCGGGAGGGTTTAAAATTTGCATTCCTTTTTCATCTTTCCTGTCTTCTTTCCTTTCATGCTTTGTGTCTGTAATTAGAAAATATAATATTTAGAAATTGTTTTCCTTTTTTGTGATATAATGTATTTTTATTGTGTTTTCTTTTCCTTTCTTTCATCTTTTTATTTAGATATTTGTTGATTTCAGGAGGGGTTTTTAGTGGGTATGGTCGAAATATTCGGCGAGTCCCACACACGGGGAAGAGTCACTACGGTTCTTCTCTATGGTGCGAAACTGCATTTTCCCCCGCCTGCATGGGCTCTAATGACCTCGATGTTGACGAGCCCTAAAGCCCCACAAAAAATGATTTTAGTACCTACCTGACGTTTTCCGTAACTTTAGATACATAGACTACTTTTCGAAGAATAGTCTTATATTTACTAAAATAATCATGGAATTCGGGTTTTACAGAGTTTTGAAGGATTAAATAAACGGCGTTTGGTTTTTGAATAAATTCTTGTTCCTTGGGTGATCCATCTTGTGTTTTTTTGTGTTAATTAACTTGCATTAATTTAGTTAATTAACTTTTTTTTTTAAAGATTCATATTCTGAATATTTCGGGCGGTAATACGTTATTTATCCATAATACTGTGGCGATTACCCATCTCATATTTAAAATTAGTTATTCCATTACACCTCGCGTCCCTTCGTTTAAAAGTTTCTGTGAAAGAGAAATTGAGACTGATAGATACGGAGAAATGTTTCTATCTCTTTGAAATTGTACGCTCCGGCATAATCAACTTAATCCAATTTCGATGTTACATAACGTCACGCAAGCTGAAAAACCTGTAAAAACTCTTTCAATTGAAGAATGGATCATCAGTATTTCGTAATTTCTTCCAAAATTGCCCGAGATTAAAATTCCAAGTATACCCCACAAATATAGTGATATTATTTATTTAACTGACTATGTATCATAACACATCTGGAATAATTTTGTCGGTTGCTATTTATGTATCTCATATACCCCATCAATGTGAAACTCATTCAATCATATACTCAAATTTCATTTTATTATGTAGTTAAAATCCAAACTTCACGACCCTTAGTTAGAACAGGGAGATCCTTTATCTCAAGGGAATATTGGGAGTGACCTTCCGTGAGCGCACGCCACCCTTATACTCCGGCTTCCTCTAGTTTCAATCACTCGACTCTTACCGCATACCAACCATCATCTAACGTTATCCAACAGGTCTCCCGCGCTTTCTGGTTGATCGGAATATAAATGCATCGAATGAACACGATTTATTTTCGTGACTGTGACCATCGGGGTCTCCTCTGCGATAAAAGACTCGATCGCCGAGTCAGTCTCATGATTTCAGCCTTCAGGTGGTGTGATCAGCGCCGACACAATTACAAGAAAAGTCAAAACGCAACGCGTAAAAAATGGTGAAAGTGTACGGGATACTTACGATTGCACTGTGTTTGTGTACGGTGAAGTTCACTTACTCGACAAAAGAGTTATCTTCTTTAAATCCCCGAAACATTTTTCTTGACACACCAGTCACGATCGGTACCGAAGTAACACCATATGATTGTGAAAATACTTTAAACTGCACAGAAAAACTTACTGGTACGAAGGATGTGCATCAGAAAACAATTAAATATTATTTCTCTAACCATACACAGTTTTATAACGTAAATGTTGTAGAAAATTTTTCGTATGTTCCAGATGCTCACACACCTGATATTGAAAACGGGAGGAAAACGTTGAAAACGACTCTTCCAGTGTCGAACGATTGGACACCACAATTCGGAGAGATTTCCTCAATAAAATTCAAAGGATCGAGTATGTTTTTAAGAAAAGGGACCACAAAGTTCAGTAAAAAGGAAAATTCGTCGAAAGGAGTAACCCAAAAACTCACTTTCACAAATGGATTTACTATAGGGGAGAGAAGATCAAACGACGCAACCAAGGCCAAACTTGTAAAGAACGTATCACTGACTACCAAACTACAATTTTCTAAAACAACCTTTGCAGTACTCTTGCAGACGTCTCATAATTCAAAGACAATCTTCAAAAAATTCACCACGATGGGTCCTTTAGTTCAATTCACTGCCTCTGGAACCAAAAATTCGAAAATCCATCAAACGACTAGCTCATCGCAAATAACTAGAAATGAATATAACATTAATGAAACTTTTTCTATTCCAACACTTTGGAATTCTACAGAGTTAGATCGTCAAGCACTTCATGAATTCTTCAAACAATCATATCCAATAGAGCTGTGGAAAAAATATGGATTTTTTACAGACGAATACCTGGAACAAATGAATGATGTATGGATGCATTATCCACCTCCTGCTCCAGAGGCGCATTATATAATGGCAGCAACGTACGTCGTTATTATGATCATTGGTACAACTGGCAATGGTCTTGTTATATTTTTGTTCATAAGGTAATGAAACTACCTGTAAACATAAATAAATATATGTTTGGACATAGTTCTATTATTTCATATTTCCAGATCGCGGGCACTTCGTACACCTGCAAATATTCTCGTTTTAAATCTGGCAGTTAGCGATTTCTTTCTTCTTTTCAATATGGTTTTGTTCATCTACAACAGCGTCTTTCTGGGGCCAGCGCTTGGTCACATAGGTAAGATGTCTTTTAATACTTTTTATTAAATTTTTTTATAAATTCGTCTCGCATTGCATCACATATAAGAATATTCAGATATTTTACTAGCTCATTTATTCCACGTATTCCTTCAAAATATTTCTTTTATTACTCATTATGAAGTGTTATCGTTGTCTTCAGTTTCAATGTCATCTAAAACTAAAAATTTAATTAAAATAACATAATTATTTTATTTTCTGAGACAATATTAATAAATCGCGTAAAATATACTTATACGTAAATAATATAAAAATGATAACAAATACAGATTCACCAAATTAACTTAATAAAAATGATATTTTTTGATACATTTAAATACTTTTTAATCTTAGGCGGTCCATACACGCTGAATATTATTGTAAAATTTTAAGGGTTGAGCAATAATACTGATCGTTTGTAGATAGTATTGAAAGGTTGTGCAATATATTGAGCTAATCAAACGACGTTTGATTTTTACAGCGACATACGAAAAAGATTGTATGTCTCATCTGTGGGCAAAATATTACGCAATACACCGTCTGTGATCCGTAAAGTTATTGCTCAAACGTTTGCAGGATTATATTGAGCGTGAATACCGAACGAATAAATCTCGAAATAGTTACAGAGGGAGATAAATATATAAACTTCCAATACTATGCTTGGTAAAAACCACTCACTTAAATAATCTGCAACTAGTGGCGGATCTATGGGATCCATTGGATCTGAACTCTTAACAGATAAAATTGCAGTTGATAAATGACACACTTTGCAAAAGTGTTACCAGATTAATAATTGTTATTAGTTATAATTTGTTATTGTTATTAATAATATTAATGCTAATGTTAATACCAGATTAATAAAATTAATAATACCACATTAATATAACTAATAATGCCATATTAATAACTTTAATAAATTATTGTTATTGTTATTAATAATACCAGATAGTTAATTATTTATTTGGTGCATTTTATTTAAAGGTAATATTTTTAAAATCTGTATTGTAAAACCATAATTNTGCGAACGAAGCGCGAGGGTGGTAGCCCTGTCTCTTATACACATCTAGATGTGTATAAGAGACAGCTCCATGACAATGTTCCACTATCCGAATTATTTTTACAAATTACATTATTCACACAAACAGTGAAAATATTTTTTTATGTGTACTGTATTTCGTCTCACAATGCTCTCACGCGACAGGTACCCATTTTGGAAACCGGTTGAGAAGCTACGAAAATTCGAAATTAATGTGTATTTTAAAGGAAGTAATAAAATAAAAGTATTGAAAATGTAATATTAAGCTAATATTTAAATAAAAGATTAATGGTTCCTCATTTTTGGTAATTGGCTTAGTATGGAAGGAAATAAAGGGATGTTCAAAATTGTTAACAGTTAATTCATGACGAGAGATTAAAGAACTTTGAAGGGTCATTCCACGTCAAATCAACATACAGTGTAAACATCATTTTGATAAAATTTGGCAGGAAGATAACTATCAAATAGACTATGAAAAGTGCCAAGAATTATTGTGAAAATTCCACACGTTTGGAAGTTACAACAATGTAAAGTTACAAAACTCTCGAAATAGTGCAACACAAAACTGGAGTTGCTCTAGAAGCTCTCCCAATCGAGATGGAGAGCAAGGGGAGGTATCACTTTACACTTTATTTTATGGTCTTTACTATGATATGCTATATGACAGGTCAATGAGGAAAAGCATTAACATAATAAAAATCAAAATTTCATCTGGGAAAATTTTAATGTGGGATGAAAATGGGGACAGTGTTAAAACAATAAAATAATGTTATTTTCTTGCCGTGTAGTGCGCTTGCACATGATAATGATAATTCAACATATATAATGTCGAAAATTGCCATCATCTCTCTATATAAAGAAGAATATCTCGGGCAGTATGTGTGTGTGTGTTTGTAGGTACCTCTGTAATACAAATCTAGTTTTAATCCGAGCATGACGAAACTTTGCACAATTGATTCTGAAAACAACACAGTCTACTTGAGATTTCGAAAACCATCCCCTTCCCCATTTTCACTACTTTTCGGGTTTATGCTTACTTAATTTCCAAGTTTTAATTTTAACCATTCAATATAAGAAACAGTAGCACTCATGACCTTACCAACTCCTGAATACACCATGAACAGCACTGTATACTTCATATTTCGAAAATCCACCCCATCCCCCATTTTCATTACTTTTCAATTTTCGCTTTTTTCGATATATCTCACGAACTGATTGCGATATTAACTTCATTTTTGTTCCTCATCATTGTTAATTTAATTATCTAGAAACAGGATTTTGGATTTTTCGATATTTTACTCTATAGTGGGTGTAAAAGGTAGAATCGTTTTGAAATTGGTGTGTCTTTTATGAGAATGCATTGTTGCGTTTTACTCACTCGAAAATTTTATTCATTGTTGCGTGGAGACTCGATCGGTTTGGAAATCTATATACTGTTTTTGTATACTCATTGAAACGAACATTACTTCCCCATCGTTCGTGAGGGAACTGCCGAGATACAGAGTCGCAGCACACGAAAGTGTTGTTTTTAGTCCGCGATGGCAGGGTAAAGGAAGGACCATCGCCCATTGAAAGCGGCAGTAAATTACTTTCCTACTTAGTTTTTTCACCGATAGAGCTCGCGTCCGTTCAGTAATTTCAGTAATGAAATATTCTCTCTTAGTCTCTAACTCCTCCAAATCCTTATTGATGTTGCGAAAAATTTGAAACATTCTCAACATGTAGTACTTATAAATAAATATTACATGAATACACCTTCATGCTCTACACAGTACTGAGTAACATAAACTCATTACTTAACAATATAACAGTTATTGTCTATAACAATTCATTAAATACATAGTATGTTTATTTTATAAAACGTATTATATTATTCTCTCGCTTGTCAGTTGTACTGGCCAATAATGCGTCCAAAACATAATTGTCGTTCCTTGTACACATAATTATAATCCGCTGATAATAAACTTAATTGAAAGGTAAATATCGTAAAATACATCTAATTATTGAATATAAGTTTAAGAAGTCTATTTACATATTTTTCGCAAAAAAAAAAAGTTTAAATCAAAAGAGAAAATTGTGCGAAAGTTAAGTGTGACAGTGCTGTTGAACACGTAATTATAAGCGAACACAAAACTTGGGCATCTATGTGGATGGAAAACTAAATTAATCGATCGTGTCCCCGGCACCGATCACATAAGTGTGGAGGAATGAAAACTATGCGAACGAAGCGCGAGGGTGGTAGCCAGCTTCCTTCCGATATTTCCCAACCTTATAGATGACCAAGTTTTATGTCCACGTCCCCTTAACGCGAATCGAAAAACGTATTATACAGGAATTTTGTTCACGTAAACTTGAATTTTGTAAAAGTCGCGATCATTTGTTATTAATTATCGAAAAAGGGGTGTCTGGGGATATATTTCGCCACACCTCCCTCCCAACACAACTTCAAAAATTGAACAGTGCTATCGTATTCTTTAAATTTTGTACAACAATTTAAAATGTTGTTTAACTATTGTTTATAACAAATAATAACTAAAATGTTGCCAGCTCCCTCTCCCCCAACACGGATACGAAAATTAAATAGTGAATTTTTGAATTTCGTACAATTTTCTTCAACAATAGAAGCTGTTGTTAACCTATTGTTAATAAAAATATTGAGGAAAATATCACCAGCCACAGTTTCAAAAATTGACGGTTTTATTATATAGTAATATTAGTTGTTTTAAACTCTGAAGTGCGATAGCTCCAACTGCATAATAATGACAAAATTGACATGTATTAGAAAAGAGATTAAGAGAAATGCAAAAAACTAATATTTAGTACAAGTCACAAGGAAGCAGAAGAGACTCACAGCATTTGCGCCAGACCCTTCAGGAACGTCTACGCCAGTTCCACTCACAACTGTGGCAGGATTACGTCAGCTAGGCAAAACATCCTGCGATGTCTGAAATGTCCGTCAAGTACCTTGGCCTGACTATTGATCACCGGCTCACACGAAAGAACAGAAAGCTGACGGTGAGCCACACGAAAAAGAACAGAAGAAAAAGATGTCTCAACGCTATAGCAGACGGAAGCCTATTCTTGCAAACAAAAGGATCAAACTGCATATACAACTTAGACTCTACAAGGCCTTCATTCGGAGTTTAGAACTTTACGTCTGTGGCACCTGGGTAATCGTCTCCCCCACCTATCACAATCAGCTCCTCACCCTAGAGAACCGGATTTTAAGACATATCATTAAACTACCGACACTTACGCCAAACACCATATCCGTCAGCAGACCAAACTCCCCACAATAACTGAAACCATACACGCTCATGCCCTCAAATTCATTCTCACCGCCTTTCAAGCCAACCCTATCCAGACCTTGTTCACATCGTACTCTACTCATATCACACAGACAATTACTCGTTGCTCTTTCCGTCGCTACGCGTCAGATATCCTTAAACTACACAGAGCCATCTGAAACAAGTCATCTGCTACAGCTTTCCAAACAACCCACCCTGACCAACACCCATTGTCCTCTTCATCAATCCCTAACACCCCAGCGCCAACGTCGTCGGACATTGGCGGAGCTGGGACGACTGAAGAAAAAAGAAGAGAAGCAGTGAACACAACTACATCTGTGAAAAATAATCAGGAAGAGCACAAGAGTGCAGGTCTGACATCGAGTGACAACACAACAGCGGAAAGTTTCATCAGTCAAAATTCGTATACCAACCGTAAAGCTCACTTTTAGATATATTTCAGTTTGAATGACAAAGATTACACTATTCGTCTCTTGCTCTAGCTGTACTTATGCTTGTGTAATGACAGTTGAATCAGTCCAAGTTGGCAGAGTTATATTTTATGTAAATATCAATTTTCTACCATGATTAAACATTTTCAAAAGCAGTCGATAAAAATGGATGGTTACTCAGTCAACAAGGTACAACAGCGAAGAGATTTTTGCAAGTCATCGCAGATGAAGCTACTTAATTATTAAATAAATATTTTAAAACTTACGACCTTTTATGAACGAATAATATTTTTATTTCTTGTGAATAGTCACAACGTTTCGAAGTGGATTTTCGCCGTTGTCATGTGATCAAGTAATAACAAATTATAACAAAAACATAACAACAGGACAAATGAACATGATTCAAACAGAAATATAAACACAAAATATGTTTAGAAAAAAGAAGAAACACAAACATGTTATAATATTGTATTGTATAAACCAGATAGTTTTCAGTGTCTGTGCGTAAATTCAAACTCCCGTGTGTATTTTTAATAAATATCATTTCTGATATAAACCGTTTGTCATAATTAACTTATTTGTCCAAAATTAACGTATTTTCCCTATCCATCAAGTGATCATTGATACGTGAGGTAACTACTCTTTGTTCTACTGATTTTCAAATCTTTTGTGTTCCTTGATTCTAGTTTTTAACCCTCTTTTTGTTTGACCTACGTTGCTAGCATTACAATCTTTACATTTTATTTTGTATACTATATTGATAGTATTCATGTGATCTTTCTTAACTTTACCTTTCATTATTCCTTTAATTTTTAAATGTTGAAATCAATTTCACATTCTTTTTTAGGCATTTTTAGAGGTTAGGGGCATTTATTTTTCGAATAAATTTTTAAAAAATACCTAATTTTTAAACTTATTTCCCTGTTAATCTCAATTTTGGTGAACCAGATAGGGGTACCAATTTACGGGTACGTGTATTGCAGCCTATGGTGCTCTTGAATGAGAAGAAAACACACTCGCCTCGCACATCAAAACGACGTTTTGGGTTCTCACTTTACTCGTTACGATGTCTAGATCATCGAGACGCTTCGTACTGACAGATTGTCAGGTGAAACACTGGAAGAAGTGATAATATTTTGATATAATTTTCAATTTTTCGAAAAATTCACAAAATTATTTGAAGGCATTTTTAGAGGTTAGGGACATATATTTTACGAATAAACTAAAAAAATGCCAAAAAATTGGGGTGGGGGACTGGCGAAAAATTTCTCAGCCCCCCTTTTTCTATATTTAATGACCGTGAATTGTACAAAATTCATGTTTGCTTGTACAAAATTCCTGTATAATTCGTTTTTCAATTCACATGGACTTCCAAGTTTTAGCAGTTTTAATTACTGCGTGTACAACAGCATGTTACATCACACCGTTCTTCATCATTTAAATGAGAACTTTCTCTCAATTTTATCTCTTAATTTGAACTCTTTTGGCAAAAAATACAAAAATCTACCTTTTACACTCATATTCAATAATAAGATATATGTTTTACGATATTTATTCATTAATTAAGTTTATCAGCGAATTATAATTATGTATACAAGGAACAACAATTATGTTTTGGAACCATTGTTGGCCAGTACAACTGACAGAGAATTATATAATACGGTTTATAAAATAAATACACCACGAATTCCATGTACTAATAAACAATATAAGGTTGACAAAACCTGTTATATTGTCAAGTAATCCATACTAATATAGAAATGCGTAACGCGAAAGGGTGTCTATCCGTTTGTTACTTAATCACGATTAAACCACTGATCGTTATGAAATTTGGCAAAGATATAGTAAAGATGTCCAGGATGAACATAGGTTAATTTTCATTTTTAAAGTGTGTGATAAGAAAGATAGAAAATGATTTAGATCATAAATGTCGGAAGGGCTCTAATGACCATGACGTTGCCGTTGACGAGCCCTAAAGCCCGACCTAAAAAGACATAAATGTCGATGAAATCGGTATCTATCTTTCCTAAATGCCCAAAACGAAAAACCCATATCAGTAAAATTCCATCTCGATCTGCTTCCCTGGTCACTCATCACAGATGCAAGAAGAAAGTATACAAACGGAGATACTTAGTAAATATAAAATACAATTGTTAAAGCTTGAGGTTTCACTTGTTACAAGTATTAATATTACTTTAAAAATTCTGGAAAAATTCAAGCTTGTAAAATGTATATTTCACATTTTGAAAATATCGACGGAGATGAATCTTCTTAGTACTTGTACCTATGAGGAGTGATGAAGGGTGTTTTTTGTAGTTACCTTTTTTTTAATTTCAAATTTTCTGAAAATTAATTTTTACTTTTTAGTACTGTACTTTTTATACAAAAACATGTTTAAAAAAAAGATTTTACGTTTAGTTTATACTTAATAGTATTAGAATTCACGACTCGGAAACTTTCATACCATAGACGAATATCTGTCATTTTTAATGATCATTACACGACATCCCCTTCTCTAGGGAAGTTAATCGTGGTCTTGAACGGCATTGAGGATGACACTATTTATTCAGCGACCACAAAACGATGTATTCAAATCCAAATTCAGTCGTTTTTTTAATATTATTTCTACTCGTCATACCATTTCTACTCCTTCCTCAAGAGGTGCTAGAGGTGTCTCGTTTCCCATGGAGAATGTCAGTATATCAGCTCAGCGATGTCGTAAACTCGTCACTGATGTCAATATCAATACTTTTTATTCGGTAATGTCTTCATAAGAAGCGATATGGGTCGTATGGGGGTTGATCATGAACTTCGGTATCATCGAGAATATCACCTCTAGCTACACACCCCTTAAAAACTAAGATCCCTTCACAAATATCAGTCATATTTGATTATTTCATATTTTTCTAACCCTGTGCCCAAAAGGTATTTATTCCTCATGGGGGTTCATTGTGAGCATTAGTTGCACTGAGAGTGTCACTCTCCTCTTCAGCGGTCCCAAAACTTATATATCCATCACAAATATCGATTGTTATTTATTATTTTTACCTACTATCGCATTCCCACGCTCTAGCACATGGGTGTATAATCTCCTATTAGGACAAAATGAGACTTATGTGGCGTTGGGGGAGCCCTTATCCATCTCAACGACACCGAAAATTATGGTTTCCAATCTAATAGAGCTTTTTTTTACATGGTATCCCCATCCCACTGCCAGGATTGCCGAATCCCCACAGTGCTTCTTGTCAGATCTGTGAACTAAGTTTGGTTGCTATTACTCCAGACATTCTCGACTTATGGTGGAATATACACCCTTACATACGCCAATTTACCCCTTTTAGGGGCAGATTTTCGTGCATGGTTCCATGATCATCTATTGTCCTACGCATACCACGCATACGTGTAAAATTCCACGATCAGAATTGGCTGAAAATCAATTACAAATTTTGGTACGAAAGAACAACGTAAATACAAACATACCTCCATTTCACCCTCTTTGGGGTTGATTTTTGTAAAATAGTACTATAATTGTTTATTCTCATGCAAACCACACATCTTAAAACACACATGTAAAACTTCACCTCGGTCGGATACTTGGAAGTGACCGGAAAATCAATTACCCGTTTTGAAATGGAAGGACAACATACATACGAACGAAGCAAATTTTACAAAAGCTTCTAAAACTAGGAAATACTACTTTATCCTATACATTAACAGGATGAACTAACATGAACCCGAACAAACTAGTTTATCCTAATGCATGGTGTAGCCCAAACCAGTTTGTCTGGAAATCGGGTTTGACCGGTAATATATACAGCTGAATATGCGCTCACCTTCACACTGTATGACACTAGTGGAGGGAACTGAAACATAAAAAAGCCAAGTTATGATGAAATCGGTAAGTATGTTTTTTAGTTTTCGGCAGGATTTTCATAAAAATTGGAGAAAACGTGTGTGTTGATGCTATAAACACGTGGTTAAAATTTCAAACACCTAAAAGGAGCATTTCAAATAAAGTAACACATTCGTGCGTATGCTCACAAGAAAGTACATAAAAAACTTACAAATTAAAAAAATGCCCGACGATGATTTTACATCAAAAGGCGGCAATTTGATTTTGTTTTCGAAAAATTGTGGCCGTAAAAATCCAAATTTCTTTATAGCATCCACGTGTTTATAGCATCAACACACACGTTTTCTCCAATTTTTATGAAAATCCGCCGATTTCCTCGTTATTCATTGCATTTTTAGTAAAAAACCGAAATTTCATACATTTTGGTTGTTTGAGGTTAGGATTGATTTTTAAAGTATTTATACCGGATCAGTTCGATAGTTCATTCATTCACGAGTATTTCGTATTTTTTATTTTTCTACGACCATTATAAATGAATATATTAAAAAATAATTTTGCGATGCACTAAAAATGCATCAAAAATGCACATTTATGCAATTTTCTTGCGTCCGATTATGCAAAATTTTTTGTTTTGTCTTCATCTTAATACATGTAATGAAAAAATAAAAATAAATCGTACTTACAGATCATATCATGACAAAATTACAATTTCCCTCTACTACACAGCAACCTCCCAAGAATGTATATCACTGAGTGAAATGCAACAATTATAGAACATCAAATAGATGAGTAGAGACGCGTGAAGTACAATTACGCATGAGTCTGATTATCTGTATTGGCGCAGCTTTTCGCATGCAAAAATTAAAAATATCTAGAGACGGTGTTTCGGTTTTTCGTTATTTTATTTTTAACGGGAGCGAAGTAGCAGAAATGATTTCATATTTTTTTATCGTTCGTGCTAACGGTTTGATATTATTTTCGCTATATCACATGAATCAATCCTGAATTTCGGATTTTTTTCTCTCTAATGGATGAAAAGCGGTGGAAACGTTTGATGCGTTGTGCTGAAAGACTGACTCACTAATACTTTTCTGCATTGCAAGATGGAAACTTGAAATTTTTACGGTATATTGCATTTGTATATTATAAGCTTACTAAAACAGAATTTTTGAAATTGAGATATAAAAGAGGTTATTTAGGGTGAAATATGTTTTCGAAGTTTTGCAATTTTCACAAAGTAGTTAAGTTTGTATCTCGGTTTTTGAATGTAAACATTGCTAATTCATATATCTAGAAACGGATTGTTGAGTTTTTAGATGTTGCATTCTTAGTAGGTGTTAACGGGTAGACATGTTTCCGGGATTTTGTCGTTAATCATAGACAGCGGAGGTCTAGTGGAAGCGTCTTCGCCACCAAGAGTCCGCTGATCGGTAGAGCATGGGTTCAAACTCTGCTCGGCCGAAGTAAGTGAGGTTTTCAGTTGGGGTTTCCCTCGCCTTCTCGAGACAAACGTTCGTTCGATATCTTACGTTTCCTGCAACCCAACATCTCATCTTCCCAATTCCCTCACCCGAGTCACGATTAGATGGAACAGCGGGTCTCATGACCTGCACTTCGCCAAAAGACGTATTTAAAAAATACTTTCACTTCACGAAATAATAAAGGTATCAACTCTGTTTCTGTGTGTTATTATAGTTAAATCTATCTACTGTCTCTCACGGTTAAATTTTTTTTGTACTTCAAATTTAATTAGAATATATGCACAGCTCGTATTTGTAAGATTTTGAGTTGTCTTTTTCGGTGTAGTATAAATGCTCGATGAAGTAATCAATTTCAATTCAATTCAGTAAGGAAGTTCATTTACAATATTTGTCAATTATGTTATATATGGCAAGGCGTTAGCAAGGCCTACTTGTGCCCTTTGATGCCATGGTCTATGTCCTGGAATTCACTCATGGATTGTTCAGTTGCGTCTACATGTTTCACAAGAAGATTACAACTTTTATGTATTGCTACCATAATAGTAATTTGATTTTAATTCTATACATGGACGGAAAATTAATTATAATTATTACATATTATTAGCATACCGTACAAATTTCTTCAATCTTAAATATGAGCAACTGACTGATCCATCGAGCACTGTTTGGGAAACACTGATAACCAACGGTCAGGGTACAAAGACATTGTATTTACAATATATTTACAAAAGACATTGTATTTACAGAAGTCTATACCGAAGGGAGTATTTATCTATCAATATAAGCTAATTAGTATTTGTACATTTTAGAATTGGGTGAATACACATGTAAATTTATGTATTCCAGCCTTCCTCAGTTACGTAGAAAACTTGAATCATTTTCCACGTGGCTGGGGATGGCTGGACGCGAAAGTGTTCCGTCAAATTTATGAATGATTTCTACGTGTCTTACTTTCTTTTTCTAATGAGATGTTAACTTTTAATCTTTATATATATATATATATATATATATATATATATATATATATATATATATAATTAAAGTGTTTTTGGAAAACTTTCCCTGATTCAAATGATATAAGCATATTTTAAATAAAATATTTATTTTCGCGGAAGAGAACAACAGATGACAGTCACTACATTCATAAAATACATTGTGATAAAACGCTATGGTTCTACGGTAATAATAAATCATATCTCTGTTACATCAGGTTGTCAACTGTATGGATTCATCGGTGGCCTTACAGGAACAGTATCCATAGTTACTCTGGCTCTTATCGCATACGACCGTTACAACGTCATCGTATTCCCTATGGAACCGACACGCAAGACCAGTCATACCCGAGCCCGTGCAATGATCTTCTTCGCATGGGGTTACGGAACAACGTTCGCTTCTCTCCCTCTGTGCGGCATTGGTATTGGACCGTACATTCCAGAAGGATATCTTACATCATGCAGTTTCGATTACATGTCTCGCCATCAGACGAATCTAATTTATATATATTCATTTTTTGCTGCAGCCTGGGTTCTTCCGTTGTCACTCATAACATTCTGTTATTCGCGGATCTATTATATGGTACTTCGAACATCTGATATGGCGAGTGCAGTCGACTCCCAGCGTCATTGTCGGGAAGAAGAGAAGCGACGAAGCGAGTTGAAGCTAGCTGCAATCGTCGCTGGTGTGATCGTTTTGTGGTTTGTATCGTGGACTCCGCATGCTGTGGTTGCACTTCTGGGAATCACTGGACAGCAACATCTAATTACTCCTCTCTCTTCTATGATACCTGCCTTGCTTTGCAAAACAGCCAGTAGCATTGATCCCTTTGTTTACGCTGTTACTCATCCTCGCTTTCGCAAAGAACTGGTCACTTTGTGCCGGGGAGCTGAAAAACGCGACCGTATCCAAAGCACTAAGCGACGGAAAAAGCCGTGGACAGTGGAAGAGGCAAAGAAAGGCAACGAGAGAGATGGAGCATCGTTCTCAAGCGGTCAAGATGTGGAAGAAGTGTTTGTTATGGTGGACAAAGGTTATACGGGAGATAACGCATCAAGTACCAGCGATTCTTCGTGTTCTTCTATGTCTCAGCAAAGTTGCGCGAGGAAGCAACGCCGTAGATCTCAGCGTATTTCATGGACACTAGATCAACCTTTTCCTTTTACCCATAATATTATTAACCAGTTGCAGCCCCCGAGTTGGTTCGTGCCTCCTCAACCAAGTTCCAGGAGATCTATGAGCCTTCGACTCAAGGAATGTGTAAAACCTTCAGGTGAACCAACATCTATGTGAGGGGACTAATTAAAGACATAAGATTTCTTCATTTATCAATATGACCTCAAGAAATACACTTTTTTCTCCTTATAGACTCACATGAACCGTAGAATTCTTCTATGTAATTAAATGAAGTGAACAGTAAAAACGAAATATAATTCTGAACATTCGTTTTTTCTTTGTATTGAGATATAAACCAAAGACAACTTTAATTAATAATTTCTTTCTGTGTATCTTCTCCATAATACATGGTATATACCCTGCATAGGTTATTCTGGGTACTATGTTTTATCTGGTAACCGTTGCATGTTGAATGTTTTGCGTTGAGCACTCTTTCAAAAACGTGGATAGATTGTTTAACTTTTTTTACTCAAATACACGGGAATTTCCAGTTTCATTTCCTCATTTACATGTTCGTACATATCACCAGCAGTACCCACCGCTTTGCTAGCGTTTAAGTTTGGATCTTTGTTCAACTATTCCTTCTGAAGACCCATTGATGTTTGCAAGAAAGATCTGAACCGAATTTCGAAAACATCGCACGTTAGTGTTCTAGGACCCATCTTTCAAACGCGTGTGCCACATTTAGAAGATCATCGCTCAGACATAAAACAGCTTACAAGACAAGACTTACTTGAATTCCGAAAATTCGTTCCATATTGCTTTTGGACCACCCTGAAAAACGCTATCAGCATATCGAATTAAATTTACTTTAGATTATTTTTAAGAAATAAAAGCGTACATTGTATTTTACAAAGTTGTACCTATTTACAACTGACATGGTACATTCTTTCAGTGAAACTATTTCTTACACTCGTTAGAAACCTGGCTAAAAGTCTATATTCCCGCGTCCACTGTTAGTATAATGTAATTTTAGAATTAAATATATTCGGAATTTTACGAATGTAGTTAATTTTAACATAACATTTGTTCTATCCAAAATTAAACTTTTACCCAGTAGATAAGCTGTCGATAAGTCACCAAAAGAAAGACCACTAGTTTCTGAAATGCGATTCTAGTAGTATACTGAACAGGACATCACAATATTTTCTTCCATGATTGAACTTAGCACCATAAGGTTCGATAAACATTTAGGTTTAAAATCAGCGTCAAGTGGTCCAGAAAAGCATGTAAGCCGACAAGTTAGCTCTCTTAGTGGTGGGAGGATCAATAAAAGGTGTCGACTCGCTTCCCGCGCCAGCTCGTCTACTTCAGTCAGCGATATAGTTTTTTTAAGTATACATCAATGCTGAAGCCCCACAGATTCCCGGTTGGGGCGGCATCCCTGCCAACCTCAAAGAGAGTTAGTTTTACTTATTTTCATATGATTGAAGCTACGGGTCTAGTAATTTTGATTGAATTTATACAATTTACAGCGACTTCTATAAGTTAAATTGACGAGTTAATTACGAAATTCATTGTTTATACCAAAATAAAGACCATACAAAACACGAATTGTGCAATAGTATTGTTTAAGCAGGGCCATAGCCCCTATACTACACGCCGTGGCCTGAAAAAGGCAACACTGTTTTACTTGCCAAAAGTAGTCGGACGATACAAAAATATGTGGTTAAACTAAACTTACTGCCTAACATGGAAACTTTATGATAGTTTGAGATGTACCATTATTAGTTAAATTTTAGAAACAATTATTTCCTAAAATCGGCGGTATCTATGTAAGGTTATTTAAGACAATACAGTTGACGGACTATTTGGAGAGATTGATGCATTTGTCATAAACTCTCTTAAGCTTATTCTTTTGAAAGCTATAGATCACATTGAAAATATTAGTAGGCTATTGCGAGTACAATCATCAATTAATTTATAATAACATTATATTTTGAATAAAAGGTTAGGAATGTAGGACCCTTACTTCCACGTTGGAAGGTTTCCTCTAATTAGGTCTTGTGTAAATGTTGATGTTCATCAATTTTCTTAAGAAAACTTTTTATCCATAAATAAAATATAACCATGTAAACAAATGAAACAGCTTCATATCATTTATCATTATATACGTTTACTCCACTACAGAAAGTTGTTTAAGACACCATATCATATCTCTACTATGGGCGTCGAGGGGTGAGTGATTACCGTAGTGCGGCTCACACCCGAGTGCTCGGGTTCAAACCCGGTGAAGGTCGATGGGTTTTTAGGGTGCGAAAATTCCGCACACGGCATGTAGTATGATTATACTGCATCAGCGAAAAATGCACCCACGCTGAGAAAAATGCACATACCAGATGGCAGCGGAAGACAGAACGTCTAAATTGCGAATGGGTCGCAAAGGGTCGCAACCAAAGAAAAATGGGCCACAATTAACGGGAGCCGAAACCCATACGCTATTATTATTATTATTATTATTATTATTATTATATCCGTACCAAGAAAAAACATTTTTGGTTATGGTAATATACTATTCAAATTATCGGATCAATCAATTAATCGCTAAGAAACCGATTACTTTATAAACCACAGATTTCTTGCTTCACAATTCCTCAATCCTGTAACGATGCGAAAACAAAGTTATTAGGACAATGTAACGCAAATACTCCGGGCTCAAAATACTTTTCATTTGTGATTACGGGTCTCAAGCATGTTCTTACTTTCTCGTATACGTAGTATATAGAAAGTATTGTAATCGTGAAAAAAAATCGAAAACGAGGTTTTTGCGGAAATATCCCTTTCGGAGACCCCTGATTCCGAAAAAGTGGTTTTTGGCTGGACGTCCGTCAGGTCCGTTCGGTCCGGTCCGTCCGTGTGTCTGTGCGCAGCACTCCTGACCGAATGGAAAAATATTTTGTTTTCATTTTTCGTATTTAGGGTAGAATTTACTTCTGACATATGCACATGCTTTTAGTTGAACACAAACGGCACTTCACATGAAGGTCAAAGTTCATTTTTGAATATTTTTCAAAAACTGGTCCAACGATTTTGCTTAAATTTTCTGTACGTAAAGTAGAATTAGTATGCATTACATCCGCATTAGCGGTATTTCGCTTGAAAGTTTGGTATAGACGCACAGAAATAATTTCCATCTGCTGTATATACAAATTTGTTTACTATTTCAAGAATCTTGAATATTAGTTAACATAGATGAGAGGTAGAATAAAATAATATTCTGAATATTTATTTTACTCTCAAATCTCTAATAAAAGACAGCAATAAGTTGAATTATTGGCTTTGAACCCGACGAAAATGTTATAGTTAATTACTATATCATATAAATTTTTTTAAATAATGTTTTTCCTAACACTCGTAATTGACGTTTATGGCGCCTAGTGTTAAGTTTGCCAATGGTATGAATCCAAAGATTATATTTTTGTAGATGTGTCATTTTAATATGTTACTGCTAAAAGGAGATTAGAGAAAAGTCTGCGTCTTATTTTTCTCTTGGTGTCGTGTATCTGCTACCCACGCGACATCTACGCACTACTCGTAACACCTCATACAGTGAGGCAGCATCTTTACGCTGCGTAAGCTTACGTATCAGATGTGTCCACTGCTCTTTTTTGCCGGATGTTCTTGTTAACTTGTTCGTGCCGTGTATCATATTTACATGTTCGTCCATATTATTTGATGCGCGTGGATGTTATTTCATATTATTACTTATCGTTTGAAGAATTAACTTGGTTACGTGTTTTTTTTTGTTTTTGTTTTTTTGTCTTGAAGGTAACGTGTGATAGATCTTTGTGTTTATTTTTCATGATTTTTTAATTGAATGCATTACAGCAGTTTCAATCGTAAAAAATAATATTATTTTAAATAATATATTTTAACACAGAATTCATTGACGAGATAGATAAGGAGCGTTACGAAATAACGGGAAGTAAATAAAAGAAACAGTATCACATATTTAACCGAAATTAATCATAGACACAATTAATGTTCATTGATATAATTTTTAATTCAAATTGCAAAAAAATGAACTCTTTAGTTTTTAATTAAATTATACAAGAATATTTATGGTCTGCTGGTTTTGTTCTCGCATTAATAATATCCTAATTATCTTTATATCTATTAATAAATATATCATTTGAAATATAATATAAATCTTGCTGATCGCATCTCCCCAAAAATGAAAGAACAGAATTTGTACATTAGACATTCTTTTACATAAACTTTTTTAAAAAGGGTAAAACGAAGACAACCAAAATATAGAGTAACATGTTACAGTCAATTCTGTCCTAATACAATGCTTTAATGTCGCTCTCTAGTGCAGATTGAGAAACGTATATGAGAAAGTATGTGCAATGGTTTTGCACCACTAGGTTTTTTTTCCAATTTATTTTGTCCTAGGGTCTTCTAGACCGCATTGTCTTTAACCTGGTCATTAAAAGGCTGATATTTCTTATCTATATCTATTTTATCCTATTTAATCGTGTCTAATTTTATCTATATTTATTTTAATCCATTGTCGTGTCTCTTTGTTATTGGTTTCACGACCATTCCAGTCCCTACCACGAGGAAGAGGATAGTCATCTACTATCCCGTGTAATTTCTCTCTATTATTCGTCACGTATTATATCTAATTTTGTTACGTAATCTCTAAAAACTTGATATTTCTCTTAAGTGTCTACTCTTGTGTTATCATCTCTCTCATCAAATTCCTTCAAAATTGCAATTTAGCAATGTATAAATCCAATGGCGTTATTCCATGTATAACTTCTAATGCTTCTCGTGATAATGTTCCATATTGCTATACCTGAGCAAACCGTAATTTAATATTTTAGCCTTTTCTGCTACATAATATATGTGTGTAAGAAGTTGTAACTTTTCATGTAAAACGAGGCTTACAAATTTATGTATTAACAAACTAAATAGTTTCTTCATATATCTTAATGCATGGGTTACGTCTATTTTTACAGGTGTGCCCGAACCACATTACTTTTCTCTTTGCTGTTGAATGTTTCAGTTTGTTTTCTCTGAATAATTGTTCAACATGTGTCAGTATCCGTTCTCCTTCTCTTTCTAATTATTGTCTACTGTCTCCTATTAGCATTGTACTGTCGTCCGCATATGCTTAATGGATTTATTTTGCAAATTTTCCAATGTACTGTCCATTAATATGTTCCAATATAATGGACCCATTGCAGAGCCCTGCAGACACCCTCCTGTTGCTTTATGTAGGATTTTATTATCTCTAATTCTCAACCATATATAACTGTCATGTAGATTGGAGCGAACTAGTTGTAAATATGGTGGTATGTCTTTCCTCCCCATTGTGGTTTACTATTATTTCCCAATTTGCAGAATCAAATGTTCCTTCAATATCCTAGAAGACACATAGATAATACTTATGGTCTATTCGTATTATATCACGTAATAAGCACGCATAAACTCCATCCGTTCCTCTTTGTGGTCGAAACCCGTATTGCCTCTCATGAAATTTCTTCTCTTTTTCCATGTAAGCACTTTTTTTAAATACATCCATAGGTCAAATATTTTACTAAAGGTAGGTAAGAGAGCTATCGGCCTGTACGATTTACTCTTGTGGATCTCGTCCTGGTTTTAAGAATAATTAAATTTCTATTTTCCACACCACTGAGAAATATCCTTTTTCAACTAACTATTTAAGATATCTAATAGTGTAATTTTAATTTCTGTATATACTAACTCACCAACTCATGCTGGATTTTATCATATCCTGGGCTTCTTTTGGTAGTAGTTTCAAAATTATATCTTCCATTTCCTCTTTGGTTATACACTGTATGTTTTCCTGTTTAATTTATATTTGTGGGAAATATACTTCCAGTTGCTGCGGAAAGAATTCCTGTAGGAAACTTGTTCCTACATCTTTCCATGTATATTTCACCTCCCCGTCCACACATACACTTTTCCATACCTGTTTTTGCTTTATTTTCCCCGCTCCTATTTTATACGATAGACCCCAGTAAGTGTGTTCCAACATCTTATTCACATTTTGTTTCCAATCTTTTTTTCTTGGCATCTAATACACTTTTCTTGAAGTCCCTTTGCACTGTTTAAGCCATAAAAAGAACAAGTGTTTTTGAGAGGCATAAAAAATTTAAGGACGACCGAGAAGACGTTCAAGACGATGAAAGCGCAGGACGATCGGTTTCAGCAACAGCCGATGAAAATGTGACGAAAGAGAGTCAACAAGGACAAGTGCGTCAAGTGAACAGAAGGTCAACTGCCAATTTTACAAGGGTGTCATCGAACGTTCGAAAAAAGGGTCGCCCGCGTCCACCCGGAGACCGCCGCTACCTGGATTCGCCATCACGACAATTCATCCAGTCACACGTGCTTTGTTGTGAACGAGCTGCTGACCTGGCTCGGCGGGTCAAAACTACCCCAACCCCTCTACAGTACAGATTTGGCTCTTTGCGACTTCTATCTGTTCCCCAAGTTGAAAAGAACCTTAAAGGACACCATTTTGAAACCACTGATGCAGTTCAACAGGCTACGACACGTCATCTAAACAGCATACCAGTCGAAAGCTTCCGGGGCGCTTATGATAAGTGAAAAATTCGCTGGAAACGGTGCGTCGTTGCCAGTGGGGAGTATTTTGAAGAGTTCTAAAGCGCTTTACAAAATTTCTTTAATAAATTTTATTTTGTAACATCAATACGGAAACGTATCGGACAGACCCTGTATGGCAGGGTCATTTCTGTCATCTTTACTACAAGTCGTGGCCTGAGAAAGACAACACTATAATATATGTTGAAGTTAGTCCGATGAGACGGAGTGTAGTCCGGAAGAGTATAGGCGTGGTTCTCATCTTCCATATTTACCCTTAATTACAAAGCTAGAATTCTATGCGTGTTCTCGGTGAAACCCCACAAAAATATGAAATAAGTTAGCTAATGTAAGAAAATATAAAAAGTGATCCAACAAAACAAGATTTATATTTATTGCATTGTACATGCAGTGGAACTCAAGACAAAGTATGCAGTCATGATTGGTTTAGTTTAGTTCTATGAAAGTGTGAGATTAGAATTGTTTTAGTAGCAATCACGATTAGTACAGTTAGTTGTCATGATGAATTAGTTTGTCACAGTCTCAAATTAATACAGCTTTTCAAACTTATGTGGGTCTCAAACTCACGTCTATGCTACTGAAACGTTGTAACTCGTATGAGATCTCAGAACATAATGCGGAAAGGAGAGTGAGTAAATAAAACAAGTTATTGCTAGGTAACTTGTGACAATACCCTAAGTCCCCTATTATTTGTACTGGACAACGGGTATAAATACATGAGGCAATGTAACTACGTCTGATACAAGAGTCCGAAAGCAATATTGTAAATATATGTGATTAAACTAAACAATGTTTTACGTTACAATGTTTATGATAGTGTCATGGGGCTGACATTACGCAAATGTTTATAATATTACGCAAAGCTGACATTACGCAAGAGTTTTATAATATCTTTCCAGGGTGGATGTTTAAATCGATAGTTTAAATAGTTAGTGTCATATTAATCGTGACTCGCCAGACGGAACTCCGTGACGTCAGTCGCGAGAGATAAGAACCTTTTCCTGTTTGTCTCATCTCTGTGGTGAGGTTCCCAGGGCCCTTATCTTTCTATGCGGTCGGACCCGGAATGACACACGAGTATGACTCGCCACGCCACTGCATTCTGTCACCCCCTTCATGTGACGTTACTCCCTCCGTTTTCTTAATTGCATTTAAATGCATAAGACAACGCCTTACCATCTCCACAAATTATCGTAGAGCCGTGTGCAACGATTCCCTTCCCAATGTCTTCTCCTACCATGAAGGGCTCAATACATTCAAATACCCACATGGAATCCTCCACCCCTATTAGGGCGGGTTCCAGGGTTCGTTGCGCTTTCGGGAAGTTACATACCAATCCCCCCGCAAACCCCTCACGGTTACTTAAGCTGGTGACCGCCCATCCGAGGTCTCTTCTTCTTGATCATCTCTTCCACGGGGAACTCGCTGGAGACGATGTGACGTGCCCGAGGCTGGGCGCCTCGGGGACGGGACTCAAGAAGCGTCCTGCGCGACTTCACGGAGCGGGACTCAAGAAGCGTCCTGCGCGAAACCACGGAGCGCAACCGACAACAGTTCTGATGACGATCTGTATTGACGGTAATTGGAAGCATATGGAATATTCTAATGGACCCTGACGTCCTTACGAGTCTTTAAAACATGTTAATGCAATATATTGATCCCTCGCTCCGATAAGGGCATTTAACATAACTATGTAATCACTTACTTATGGGAGCATCATTATAACTTTTTAATTATAAGCTCTCTTGGAGCTTATTTGCAAATTCAATTATTAAACCTTTGTTATAGTTTATATGTGTCAATGTTTTATTACCAAACGCCAAAATCTGAATAGGGAATTACTGTAACTATTGCCAAGCGAGTACTCTAATCATTACCTCTGGGGCCTATCCTCTCCCGACGTTGGGACAAAGACAACGCTGAATATATACATAGCAGCGACCAACGCAACAATAGTTTGAGATACAATGTTTATGATACCATCAGTTACATTTTTTCTTAAATCGGCAGTGGTAATGTACGGTTATTTAGGACAATCCAATGTTTTGAGAGATCTCTGCATTTGTCGTAAACTCTCTTAAATTTATTCTTTTGAAAGAGATTGAAAATAGCCTAATGTTAATATTTGTGAGTCTAAGCATCACGTAACAGTTAATAACGCTATGTATAAAATAAAAAGTCTGTAATACAGCACCCTTTCTTCCAAGTTCAAAGTTGTCCTCTAAAATATAGTGAGGATATTTCTCATAATACTTATTATAGAAACGAAGATGGAAAAATCGTAGTTAAAATTGGTAATAATTTTCGAAATACCACATTTTCTTCATTGAATTAAGAACTAAGATCGACAACTATGGTCTTGTGCTTAACTGTGTACTTCATCGATGCCTTTCTAAGCTGAGATTCCAAAGAACATAAGTATAGAATATTAGGAAAGGTGAGTTTGCGGTACATATTTAGGTCTTGTGTAATTGATGACGTTCACCATATTTCTTAAGAAACCTTTTTATCCGTAACAAAAAAATAATATAGCGATTTAACAAACGAAAGAGTTTAATATTACCTTTCACAATATAATTTTACTCCACTACAAAGGGTTACTTAAGATACCATATCGGACCTCTACTCAAGAAAACACATCGTTATTTTAGGTTATGGTAATATACTACTAAAATTATCGCACCAAACAATTATTCTAAGAAACATTACTTTCTAAATCACAATTTTCTTGCTTCACTATTCTTTAATCCAGTACCGATGCGAAAACACAAAGTTATTACAATAGTGCAACGCAAATACTCCGCGCTCCAAGAACTATTCCAGCTCTTTCATCTGTGATTGCGGCTATGAAGGATGTTTACGAACAATCTTAGGACTACCATGCAAGGTTGCCAAATATGAGGGGCACGGTTTGTATACTCCAATTCATGTAACTTTGCCGAAAATTATGCAATATGGCTGCCTAACACGAATTTCCGGCTTATACGGATCATGTTATATCCAAATACATATTTATAAGTAGTAATCACAAAAAGCACTATATGCTGTAAAGAAATACAATTTGATAACACAACAAACTAAGACACAATGTAATATTCGTTTCACACGCTCGATGCAATAGGAACAGAATAGCGCCACAAGAGCAAGTGAATTGAATTAATGGCCATTATTGGCAAAATACATCTAAGTTTTCAAAAATTCGAATGCCCTGGCAACAAATACCCTACGAGGAACAAATATCATTACTCTTATGGACGATGGCGAAGTCAAAGTGTTGGCTGCACTGTGCACAAGCGCTATACCAACATCAAGCCTATTAAACTGACAATAAATAAAGCAATAATTTATTTTCAAGAGAGTTGTTACAATCTGCCTAAGACCACGTTGAGAGCAACAAAGTAATTTTCTGCGATTAATATACAATAAACTAATAAACACAGTACATTTCCGTTCATGTTTCTTTTTCTTAAGTTGAAGTTCTCGAGTCAAAGAAATATGTCTTCGAGAATAGTATAGAACACTATGTAACTGCGTAAAACGGAGGCGCGGGAATTGAATGCCCTACTCACAGAGAATTGTTGACTGTACGTCACGGGATACATTGAGTGATGGAGGAATAGGACATTTTCTATGGCCTACACGAATCGCTGTCTTCTATATGGGGCTTAGGAAATTGAGCGGGAACATTTGAGTTGTGCAGGTGCTGTGTTTGTGCTGAGTTGCGCACTGTTGTGCACTTTACTTTACTTATTATTCGTTATTATGACGAAGACGTGCTGTGTGAAAACATGTTACAATCGTGTGGGAAGAAGACTCACATCAAGTCTTTCGAGTAACTGCAAGTTCAAAATTACAAAAGAACAACTCGTCGAAAGGCGAGCGCTATGGTTGAACCGTTTGCTCGGAGTGTCCCCTAAGGAAATTCCCAAAGATCTCTGAGTTTGCGAAGACCATTTTATGTCAGGTAAGAAATAAATTGTTTATTAATCAATTGCCATTCGTAGAAATATTGTTTCTGATTAGCAGAGGAGTAAATGTATTGTCGGTTGTACGCTTTATATTACAACCTCTTAAATATTTACAGCACAGGACTTTGATATTTCCACAATCGAGTATTATGTCTTGTTTACACAAGATTTATTATGTTTTAAATATTATTTTCACTGTTGGAGTAGGACAAATTTCAATAGCGTGAGAATGCACCAGTTAAGCGTCAACAGTACTTACGTTTCCTCTCAAGACGAATATATCTTCAATCCTTTTCGCTTCCATTGAAGAAACTTTCTCACTCGCGACATATTCTTCAGCTCGTAAGGTCTTTCTCGCTAAAAAAATGTCTGAACGTGTAATAGCTAACCGTATTTACGAGGTACTCTTGAATCTGAGTACATATTATGTCAGACATTTCCTTCTTTTTCTCGAAAAATCTGTCATTTTATGCGGATCCAGTTCTCTCACACACGGTATCTTGTCCAGGTAACAATCTCGAACAACTCCCTCGAGTCTACTCGTGCACATGGACTTTTGCATCTTCCTTTGTCATAAGGACTATGCCACCAAGACAGTCGACAATAGTTTCAAGTCAAGCGCTCAATTTCCCCTCGAGTGATGTAAAGGGGCGGGGAGATGACGTCATTGAGAGTACCCTATCACTGAAGATGTCGCGTTGCGCATCTGAGTGGAAAGGGAAAAAATCGACCAATCATTTGTCAGTTGAAATTGGCTTCCGAGATGGCGCGAAGAACGAACTATTGTGCGCAGCGGTACAAATAACAATGGTCCGAGGTGGGTTATGAAGTTTGCATAAGCATTTGTGATATTGACACTTTTTAAATGGTTTGCAATATTTAGTAATATCCAGGAATTTTGAATTACCATTTCAGATCGTAATATTTTTCGTTTCCTTTTAAAACTTTATATTACATTTATTCTTTGCTCAAATAGAACGTTTGCATAATTTCTAAATTGAGGCCAGTGAAGCCGCGAGTTTTGTTCTAGTAAATGTATACAAAAGTTAAATAATGTTAATTTACGATAACATGAGAATTATTATATTACATTCAAACGATTGTTCAAATATATTTGGTCGTTGTATATTTGAAAGTAATTGGTGCGACATCTTTTGATGACAGTTTGCGTTCTGACGCTATGAATTTGTTCCTTTATAAACTTCGCAACCACACTTACATGTTTAAATCCAATGAACTACTCATTCGTAAGTAATTAATCATACTTATTCGGTTAAGTGCCATTTGTACTTACATTTTTATCCACGTCGGTAATATATTTTCCTTGGGAAAAGGAAATAAATTCGTTCTAATGATTAGTAACGAAAATAATTGTATAATTTATTAATGTAAGTTATGATATAATTTTATTGTATTCCATGACTTATAATTATATACCGTCTATTTATTACTGCTACTGTTTATTTGCAACATAAATACAAATTTTGAAAAAACCTACAGACCACGAAAATGTTTCAACTTGGCAATATAATGAAATGAGTACTTCATTTTTTTGTTTTGTTTATTTTATTCTTTCAAATTATACATCGAAAAAAGTATTGGAAAAAGATAATTTCGACAATGAATGATAAAAAAATTGTTCATGTGTACGACAATTGGAATAATATACATTTTTAATACTCACATGCTGCTGTTCGCGTGTGACATATTTTCATGTTAACACATGCTCTTATAACTTAATTTTCTAATCTTTCGCTATACGTTGACACGCAATACTTTACTCTGAAAACAGACAATACAGATGAAATATTTTGAATATAACGTAAGCTACCAAAATTTATTTTACCGGATGAAAATTTAATAATAATTTCACTCTTTTTGAATCTGGAATGTGTGGAAGTACAATTTCTTTGTGAAGACAGCAAACGTTTTTTCATTTTAATGATTTATTTTCAAATGCACTGTCTAGTGTGATGTGTATTGGTACGAGTTCAGGGTCATATACATCAAATTTTCAGTTGAGAGTTTTAAACAAGTAGTGAAATAGGTCAAAATAATTTCGTCTTATATGTGACTTTGAAGGTTTTGAAACACAACAGTTTTAAAACATCCTATACGAAAAGGCTGAAATAATATGATTTAATATAAAAACCCACTAATATATTTATAACTTACAAGTATCAAGATTTATTTTACGAAGATCACTTGACAGCAAATTCACTTACTCTTTACGGAAGAGTTCGCCCTCGGAAAGTCGAATACTTAACACTATTAGTGCTGTGCGTACTAACGGTGTGATTAAGGCAATTTGTCACATGACTGTTATTAAACTAATCCACAGATCAAATTGTTGATGAACGAATCACACTGCTTCACTAGATATGTAATTTAAATAGCGTGCGCTCAAAACTAGTACTACGTGGTATTTTTTGGCTGATGTGTCAAGTCGTCTGGTTTGTTTGCACTGCGCATGCGAATGCTGCGTACCTTCGGGAGGTAAGTTCATTTCAGCACTGTGACCAACGATTAAACTCTTTGGTACGTTTTCTTCGCTCTCATCGAAGCTAAATTCGCCATCAGTCGCGGCAATTGGGAATCAAAAGTGGGAGGGGGAGCAAACAAATTGACAATTTTCATTTACATAACATTTTCTATCTATTTCCATAAATAATTTAAAGAATGAAATAAATGAAAGTAAAGACAATTGGTGATTGCCATATCAAGTATGGCAATTTATTTTTATGATTCCAAGTTTTGGACGGTTAAAATGAAATGTTTGTCTTTCCTTAAAAAGTGAGGGGGCGGCTGCCTCCCCCCCCCCAATCGCCGCCACTGGATCACCATTGTTGGTATGATTTCGAGATTTAATTTCATTGTTCTGCGATGGATTTTGAGCAATTGATAAAAGTTACGTCCACCGAAGAGTCGTGTTGTGGGCCAAAACAGGATTAAAACCAACACAGACGATGTGACTATGGAAATTATTTTAACAAGTAATTTTGGTGAAGTTATTAAACGATCTGCTGAACGCAGGCTTTGAGCATTCGCGCAGATGTCGCTTAGGAACTCGTACAGAGCCACGCTGCTCGCTTCTCCGCTTTACTCTTCTCTTTGCTCGTATCGCTGATCGTCACTCCAATATAATCATATTCTTTGATCAGGTGTATAGACATTTTTGTCCTGAAACAAATGAGTATACACGAAAGAATATATCCGGTTCAGAGGACCCAAAATGTGCAGACTGATGGCCAATTTACTGACTTTACCTGCACATGGGATGATTAGGTTCGAAGGGCTAACTTTTGTAACAGTAAAGAATGAGGAAAGGATGAGGTATAGATTAGTAGTGATTGCCAACAAAAACAGTTTAATAAAACATGCAATATGAAGGTAATGGAGAAGAATGATTCAATACTGAGTTCCCATTATACTTCGTGATGAGATGATTCTGGAAATTCCGCTGGATGACGTCGTAGTTGAAGTCGAATTGAAGTGATGCGTTGATGTTCAGTTGAAATGTACTGAAAACCCATGAATAGCAGAGATGGTTTTCACATAGTTAATAGTGCCTCCTTCAGTGTTTTAATGCAGGACGAAGGTAGAAAAACGACGGTTAGCGTGCCGACTAACGAGAGTAGCGAAGAGTAGGTTTCTCCGCAGACAAGGTTGGAGAGCGAAGTGTCTTGCGAATGCTCACCGTTGACTCCTCAAGTAGAGTATCTTGCATGGCGCCATATAAGAGGCGATGAGATGACCGCCACCAAGTGAGTGCCATGGTGCGGCTGCCACGCTGCGACGTGTTGAGTATACTGCAGAGTGAGTCGATGGTTGCCGACTGCTTGAGAGAGTGTGCGGACTGCGCACTGCTGACCGCCGGAGATAGAATGAAGCGTCTACCGCCCGAGAGTGATGCATAGTACCAATGGTTGCTCACAGTTGACTGCTCTCTGTCCGTCGAGTGCGGACTGCTTGACTGCTCTGTACTGGCGCATGTCCAGAGAGCGAGTGTCCGTCAGACCAGCTCGCGACCAGTGCGAGCACATGGCATGGCTCGCTGTCCATAACCTCGCGCTAATGGCGTGAGATGACGCGCCAATTGCAAGGAAGGACAAAGTGACGATTCGTTGCCTTCTGGCGAGAAGCGCCGCTATTAGCAATTGAGATGTGACACTCATCTTGCACAAAGAGAGTCAGTTTCAGAGATAACTCACTTGTCTTCATAACATCACATGATAAAAATGTCTGAACATCAGGGTTTCCCAAACTTTTTGAATGACGGAACGCCTTAAGAGTTTTAAAAAATTCACGAGCAATATATTCATTTTATAGTTCTAGCATTCCAGCACAGAGGTTTAAGCATTTCAAGTTTAGGTGTTTAGGTAGTAAATTTTTTTTAGGTTTAATAAATGACATTTATTTATTCAGTTGATAAGAGCGACAATTCAGAAACAAAGAACAAAATTAATTAATATAAACTTAGGACCAAAACATATAATTAATATTATCTCAAGAACAAAAAACGAAAATGATTAAAATAAAGTAGAAACTAAAATATTATTACAAAAAATAAGTACTTAATGGTAATGAATGACTTTGATGGTATTGCTTCTTTGAATTGCATATTCGATTGATAACAGGAACAATATTCGATAATTGAATTCTGATATCTGACGACACACTAAGTTTGTTCCTCGATTTCGTTGCAGCATAATAAGAGAATCCTGCATCGCAGAGATAAGTGATAGAAAAAGGAAGTAAGACAAGAGCAGCACTTTTTGATAAGTTGGGACATTTTTCAGTTAAGTTTATCCAAAAATTACTTAATGACTATTCTTTAAATTTTTGTTTTGAATTGGATTCACTTATTAAATCGATAACCTTTCATAATCATTAGTATCCAATGTTGCTGGCTTAAGATACGCAGAAATGATTCCTAACTCAAACGTCATCTTCAAAATGTTTAGGAAAACATTGCAGCAAAATTTCTTTCAAGCCTGATAAATTGAAAGACGTTTCTATGTTGCTCATTTTTTTATTATTGGTGTTAAAAAGCTTTTTCGGCTGCATAGCAACCATCGTCAGTAACATACACTGAGTGTTGAGAAATATTTTTGGCGAAATGTTTGGAAAAATGCCAAAAATATTTCTCAACACTCAGTGTATGTTACTGACGATGGTTGCTATGCAGCCGAAAAAGCTTTTTAACACCAATAATAAAAAAATGAGCAACATAGAAACGTCTTTCAATTTATCATGCTTTGATAATGTTGCTAAAGCACCACAATTACCAAGTTCTTTCAAGCCATTTAAATGTTCTAAAAAACAATTTTAAAGTTTCTTCACCTATCGTAAAATTCAAATGTCTCACATTCATTGAAAATGGTAAAACAATCAGTCATTATTTTCAACTGGAGAAATCCAAAATTGAATTTTTTTCAAACAAATTTATTTTATCTCTAGTCTGAAAAATTGTATATGTCTCCCGTTGTAAAGATGAGTTCATAGCATTATTACAAATATCTGCTAGAAAGGTAAGTTTTATTAATCATGCAGAATTCGTTTAAAATTCAATATAATTTTACATTTGACAAGAATTTTGTTATGTTTGAAAGAACTCCAATAATTCATGTAGAAGATCATAAAGTCTTAATAATGCTTCGCCTCTGTATAGCCACCTCACTTTAGTATGTAATAAAATTCCCATGTTATCTCTTCCATTTCGTCGCACAGAATTTTAAATAACCTGGATTGCAGTGGTAGAGATTTTACAAAATTTATAATTTTTACAGCTTCGTCCATAACATTTGTTAAATTCATAGAATTTTTTGTCACAAGTGCTTGTCTATGCAAAATACAGTGACTTTTAGGAGCCCTTGGGTTACTTGAAGTATAGTGTCGTAACTCTCTTTATCTTTCCTACCATAGATTGAACACCATCTGCGCATATATCAATATATTTTTCCCAAGTTATTTGTTCATTTATGAAGTATTCATTAATACAGTTGAATATATCTTCTCCTGTCGCTTTGTCGTGGAGATATGCTGACATAACTAAATCTTCCATATTTATTTCAAATACGTATAAAATCAGTACAGCCAGTCCTGCGACATCAGTGGATTCATTCATTTGTAAAACAAATGCGCTGCAAAGTACAAGTCGTCGAATTAGTTCTTTATCTCAGTAGTAATGTCTTTGATGCGTCGTGAAATAGTATTATTTGATAGTTGCACAGCATCATTTTTTTGGCTGCTTGTTCGTTAATCACACATGTAACTATGTCTTTCACGCAAGGCTTAATAAAAGACTCTCCAATTGAATGCGCTTCACTCTTAAGAGCAATGAGGTAACTCATACGATAAGATGTCTCTGTTGCTCTTTTATTTTCAGCTTTATCCATTGTAATAATTTGAAGTTTCAATTTGCTAATGAGTCACAATGCCTTTTGAAAAAATTCACATATTTTTCTTTGCAATCAGCGTGTACCGTTTCCAAGTGCTTACGAAGTTTAGTAGGAGCTAAAGAATTTATTGCGTCTTGTAGCATAAAATGCACATTGCATCGGGAGCGTCTAAATTGCCAGTAGACTTAAATCCAAAATTTAAATAAGTGTCCACATATATTCTTTTATGTCCGTTCGAAGGTAACACGTGTTCTTTAGTCTTACTTTTTGAAGGAGTAGCAGTTTCAGAGGATGAATCTTATTTGTCGGTAGTAGATATTTCAGTAGCAGGAGAAATACCTCTCTTTCGTTAAAGTTCCTCTGTTTAACTAAATATTCATCATTATTTTTACAACATATATATATATATATATATATATATATATATATATATATATATATATATTG
>NNCF01129833.1:86091-106997 GCA_002313205.1 Laupala kohalensis | reverse complement strand
GCGTGTAGTGCAAATACGTGCAGATTTGTGGTTCATTGGAACCGTGCGGATCATCATCAACTATGTTGTGCGCGAGGGCAAAGTTGAAAGGCGTGGGCGTTACGGGGAGGCGTGTATACGTGCGTCATACAGTATTGTAGAATATATGTGTGTGTGTGTGTTTGTGTAATAATATGACTTTAATTAGGGGGGGGGTCGAAACAGTCGCTCATTATACACTTACCTGACTCCCTGAAGTCAGCTTCCCCAGACTGTTAGCACTGTCCCACTAACTACAAAACAACCACGGCATATAGGGTTGCTTATCAATATACCTAGTCCTTACAAGAAGAAAACAACACACTGTGTAAAATTGATCTTAATTATTTATTCTATCAAAATTACACATTATCCTTACTCATTAACAATTCACACGCAAGCACTTCCCCAACATATACCCTTTAAATATTCCCCCAAAATCACAATTACAATATATAATACTTGCATACTCTCTTTAAGAAATTATAATACTGGCTACACAACTGTTCCAGTCAACGATCAATTAAAGTTATACAATTGAGTCAACGATCAATGTTTTTCTTCCATGATCTTATCAATTAACGTTCTTGATTGCCACGAGAGTCTATGACGAATAACAAAAATACAGAGTTCAACTCACTGATTCTTCTCGCAGCGAATAGTCAACAAAATACTGGACGCCGCCAGTCAGTAATTACCTTAACAATGGTACTTCAAGGTGGACCATCAGTGGCCACAATGAAGTGGTGTCAGACCAGCACACCATCTCAGACCATACCATTCATGTTACCGTTACGCCTTCACAGTTCTCCCATTCATCCGAGTTAGAGGCCGGCGACCATCCGTGCAGCATAAAGGATGACATGCCCATCATCCTTCCGTTCCATTAATGAAGACAGCGCACTTGATGGCATTTATCAAAGATCATAACCCTTTGACGTTCAGTTGACGAGTTTATATTTCACGGCCGGGAATTTTAGCGAAACCTCGAACGAAACCTGAACCGACTACTTATGATGAAGTATTGCTTGTTTGAATTCTAATCCGAGTTGCTCGTAGCACGCCGGCAGCCGAAACTTGTAACAGACCAACTGCGTACGTTCAAAAATTATCAAAGTTTTTTAAAGGTGTGATCAACTCAAGTAGAGTGACCAACATGTGAACTGCTCGTAATGAAACATAATAACGAACAACAAGTCAACAAAATCGTGAATTGTTCATTTTCCAAAGAAAAAAGTTCATCGCTCACGAAAGTCAAGTCTGATAGTTCAACAATCAGAGTATCCGACCTCGTCATTAACTAACGAGAACGAACTCTGATGAAGCGAAGATACAAGCAACATAAGAATAAGCCGAACATAAGAATAAGAATACTCATAAGACCGCGTTTCCGTGGTGTTTGTTCTTTTGTACCAGTTTTCCCCGCCAGTCCCAAAAACTACGAAATTAACTCCACCTTATTCTGACGTAATGATTTTTGACGTCCAATGGCAATCAGTTCCTACTCCACGTGAGGTATCTCCGATAGGTTAGTCACGAAGTGACGTAGGTCGCTTCTCAGCCAATAGTAGTATTTGTTAATGCTCCTGCTTTTTCTTTCATGCTTCTCCCATCTGTTTATACTCCGGAAATTTCCATTAGTTGTTACTTTGTTTAACTTAGATCATAAAGTTTTATGATCGGTGTTCAGACGATACCAATTTATTTTGAAAGGTCTGGTAGATCTCACCAACACTTCTTTCCACTACGAGCTCCAAAATCAGTTTGAGGGGTCATTTCCTCACACCACTACGCTATCGAATATCACTCGCTGGCACGAAATTCTTAATTGGATTCCCGTTCTACAAAATGTTGTTGACACAAAGTCTATTTCTCCCTTCTTCTTAGTTCCGCGAAAGTGAGTATCACTTTGTCTTTCTAGTAGATTCTAAGCAGATGGCTTTCCCACCATTCATATTTCGTCTCATGACACTAACGTCTCCTCTCAAAGTAGCTGGGGCACGTTCGCATACCTCCACGCCCTCCTTTTCGAACAGATGAAGTTAACATTCTATCTTCTCATCCCTTCAAGAATTGTTTATCATTTTTCCACACACTCCAATTATTGAGGACAGCTATTTTCGCGTCTCTTTCACATCAGAAATTTCTACTCTGATTCCAAACACAGACCTGCGCAATAACACTTTAATTTTATTTTATGTTTTAAACTTCGCCTGAAAGTGTTTTCCTAACCAGTATATTTCTGTCGTGTCATCTCTAAGGGNAGAGAGAGAGAGAGAGAGAGAGAGAGACTTTATGGGATAAAACACACATTTCCCATGGGTGGATTTATGTTTCCCGCTCAGAGAGAGCGCGCGGCTCGCCGAGCAGCGCCGCGCCGGCGACCGGCGAAGCGTTTCTCCCGCGCCGCCAATCGGAAGATGCCGGTGGCGATGGAGACGGCATCAAAAGACACTAGAGACTAGACCGGCGTGCAAGGAGGCGACAGTTCGCGACGGCATCGGAGGCTATCACGTTCTCCAACTTCGCGGCTGCCTGTCTTAATCCGAGAACAAGGAATCTTGGATGGAAGGCCGTTTTTTGTTACTGAGTTGGATTTAATTTTGCTTTGTTTTTTTAGTAAAAAATAATTTGATTGTTGCTACGTGTTCCTGCTTCAGAGACTAGCCGGCTCTCTCCGCCCGTATGGCCGGAGGTTCCTCTCGGCCCCGCAATAATCAATGATATTCTCTTTTGGCATTAGTTGCTAGAGAAACATTGTCAAATATATGTGTATATACACTTTCTGCCATATATATTCTGAACAGAAAAAAAAACATTTTAGAATTAGTTTTACGTAAATTTACAATAAATATTTTTTATTACATTTTACAAACTTAACATTTCTCAGACTTACTGTATTTGTAGAATACAAAATAAATACAATTCTGATATATACGTATTTACTTATCAGTACTAACACTGTTCACTGTTTTCAAAATATTTAAAATTTCAAGCGAAACACAAAGGGCATGGAATCATCGACTTCTGAAATTTTCATAAGTTGCGATCTAACCTCTAACAGCGTTAGATGTCGTGCTTCATTTTTGATACATTTTTATTATTGAAGCACTCTCAGTATGCTAGGAAATAAATTAATATTCTGGGGAAAATTCCTGTTTGCGTTATCATGAAGTTCTGAGAAATATGATAATATCTGTCAATGCGTTTTGCGGCTAAGTATTTGTAACATGACATAACCATAGCATAAAAATGCGTACTTGGTCGCGATGTGTTAAATTTGCGAGAAAATGTGAAATTTGCGCTGCACTAGTTAGGTTAGTAGTTGTTTTTGAGCAACAACTATTAACTTCCCACGGAACATGGAGCTACAAAGATGCTTGAGAGACCTTTAAGTATCAATACTACTAGGTATCGACTACTTCAGTAAATGAATTATCAATTTAATTTTTATATAAATTCCTTGCATTGCAACAAACATAATAATATTTAGATGAATAAAAAATGAAATACATAACAAAATAATTTGCAATCGATCAAAAGTATCAAAACGAATGAATATATTATGATAAAATTACTGCAACTGAAATTACTCGGCATCGGCTGATAAATACCAATTCGAATGACATAGAGATGATTTTAATAGCTAGAATTGTTCATCATAATGTACTCAATATGATCCACGTGTCAATATTATTGAAAATGTTATAATTTACGAAGAAGCATCCGGTACCGAATATACTTGGTATCGGCTGATATCGGTTCGAATGAAGTGAAGATATTTTAATAACTAGGAATTATTCTCAAATTACCTGACATCCTTCAAAATTATCTGTACAAATGAAGTAGTGAAATTTACATATTAATAATAATAAATTTATTTTCAAACAAAACAGTACAAACTGCGTATGACCACGTGGAGAACAATAAACTAATTTACTCTCCCGAAGCAAGCAAGGGACCATCCCATCAATTCCGATCAAGGGTCCTAAGGCAGAGGCGGATTCAAAAATTTCAGCAAAAATTCATAGATAATATGAAAAGTTAGCTGCGAGTTATAATGCTAATAGAATGTCAATATGTTTGTAATTTAAGGCAAAAAATTTACATGTACAAATTTACATGTACATGTCGAACTATAGATTATTCTGAGTATAGTGTTTAAAAATCATGAGTTGGAAAAAAACCCCACTAAATTCACGATTTATTGTTACAATAAACACGCCCCTAGACAAAGCCTAGAGAACCTGTATAAGAAATCCGTCTTTACCCGAAGGAATACCGAATTGATATTGTACTTGGTATAAGAATACATGTATAATTAAAAATTTATTAGTTTTACGCAAGGACGTATGCAGGCTGGGACAAGATTGGGCAGTTGCCCCACCTTAAGAGTTAGGACTGATACCCAATTTTCCATATGGAAGATTTAGTAAAATAAGTAGTTGAGAAATTTGCAACTAATCCTCACATACCATTGTTTAGAAATTGATTCTTTTCAATATATGGAGTTTTAATACTAGTGTTTATTAATGTATGACATTCTATTCTTTTTTATATAGGTTGAATTCAGAAATCTTCACCACCTTACCTGTCGAGCTGGATACGCTATTGGTTTCACGTAATTGATGCATTCTATTCTTAATTGACGTGGTATGGGATCCTATCGTTAGGAATAAAGTGACTACTTTTTACTTTCTCATATACGTAGTATATAGAAAGTATTGTAATCGTGCAAAAATTCGAAAATAAGATTTTTACGGATTTATCCGTTTTAGGAGAGCCTTGATTCCGAAAATGTTTTTGACATAACGTCCGTCCGTCTGTCTGTCCGTCTGTGCGCAGCGATTCTGAGTAAATCGACAAATCAGTTTAATTCATATTTCGTGTTTACGATAGATTTCACGTGTTGTCGATGCACGTGCTCTGACTTTGTTTTTGCTTTAAAACAAAGGGTACTTCACATAAAGGTCAAAGTACACTTTTAATGTTTCTCAAAAACGGCTCCAGCTGTTTTGCTTAAATTTTATGTACGTAAAGTACAATGAATATGCATTACATCCGCATTAGCGGTATTTCGCTTGAAAATTTGGTATAGATGCAGTAAAATAATTTCCATCTGCTGTATGTACAAATTTGTTTACTATTTCAATAAGCTTGAATATTATTCAACATGAATGAAGCAGAGGTACAGTAGAATAATAATCTGAATATTTATTTTACTTTCAAATCTCTAATGTTTATGGCGCGTAGTTTTAAGTATTCCAATGGTGTGAATCCAATGAGTATATGTTTGAAGATGCGTCATTTTAATGTTACTTTTAAAAGGAGAACAGAGGAATGTCTGCATCTTATGTGTCTCGTGATATCGTGAAACTTACACCCACGCGACCCCTAACCACAAATCTCTGCGTAAGCTTACGAATCAGATGAATCCACTGCTTCTTTTTCCGGATGTTGTTGTCAACTTGTGCATGCTGTGTGTCATATTTATATGTTCATGCATATTATTTGATACGTGAGCAAGCGCGGATAGCAGGGAGGGGTCAAGGGGTTCATGACCACCCTAAAATCCCATAGAGGATGAGTTTCTAGTCGCGCAAATGAATTTCAAGAAGGTTGACAGATTTGAACAATTTTTAGCCAGTAATTAGTACTGCAGTATATTTATAGAAACGATTTAACAATGCACAACGTGGTATACCCAGTCATAGTAGCGGCGATGTCGGTGCCGTTATGGTTGTGAAAGTGGATGTTGATGCGAATGACATGATACGTTTATGTTTACGTTGTGAGATTGGGATATTTTTTGGAACGTACTACGCCCTAGACTATATTCTTTTGTTATGATCCGTATCCTAAAATATTAGTCTGTATCCACCCCTGTACGTGAGGATGTTTTTTTACGTTATTACTTATCGTTTGAAGAATTAATTTGGTTACGTGTTTTTTTGTCTTGAGTGTAACGTGTGATGTAAAATCTTTTTGTCCATTTGTCAAGATTTTTGTTGAAATCAATGTTCTATAGCAGTTTCAATCGTTAAAAATATATTATATTAAATAATATGTTTTAACATTTACAGAATTCTTAGACGAGATAAATAAGGAGCGTTACGAAATAAACGAAAATAAATAAAACAAACTGTATCACTTATTTCACAGAAATTAATCATCGATACAATTAATTTTTATGAATATAATTTTGCAATTTCAATTTGCAAAGAAATTAACTTTGTCGTTTTTAAGAAAATTATATAAGAATATTGATGTTTTGCTTGCTTCGTTCTTGTGATAATGATATCCTAATTATCTTCATATTTATTTATTAATATATCTGGGAAACAGAATATAAATCTTACTAATCCTCTCTCTCCCAGAATCAAAAGAACAGAATTTGTATATTAGAGGAGATTCTTTTATATACATTCTAGTAAAATTATTTCTATTATATATTTTTTAAATAGGGTAAAATGGAACGACCAAAATATAGAGAAACATGTTAAATACAACCCTTTCCTAATAGAATCCTATCGCACTCTAGCGCAGACTGAGAAACGTATATGAGAAAGTATGTGCAATGCTTTTGCACCACTGCTTTCTTGAGTGACAAATAGTTGTGGGTGAGCATAGGATCATTTCAAATATAATTATTAAAATATTGCGATGTCGTCCTTTTTTAGAAGTATGTTACATCAGTAAAATGCATCAATATTGATAAATTTAACTGAATTTATTACGTTTTATGTTCGTCACTTTGTGTTTTTTATGTGATCTCTTTATTTGGTGTCTTGTTTATTAAGACTTCTGGATACCGATGTACTGCGTTGACCGAGAGGCTACCTACAGCTAGGGTTCTAACGAAAGTATCAAAACCGAGTAAGTATCGATACTTAAGTTTTCGATACTCGATACTGAATACTCGATACTCAGTGTCGTGGTATCGAGTAGGTATCGATACTTTTGATTTCGATACACGATTCTTTGCGCTATACGTTTAAAGAAAAATAAAACGAATAAAAATCGAATTTTTTAAAAATTCCGGTTCACAAGTAAAGTCGGTGGTGATGATGGTTCGCAAGGAAAGATGCACATAACATAAGGTTTAGTTTCTTCACACAATAACCACACGTTTGCTGAAATTCACACCAGATCTATGTCTGAGACTTGCTGCCGAAGCACTATCACCACTGTTGCCTTTCATAAAGAGAGTGTGTACAACATATCATGTCAGCGGTGACCCTCGAGTTCGACAGCTATCCGGTAACATGCGACTCGACAGCTGTAGGCACCCACTGGTAAATAAACTCAGCAGTTAATAAAATAGTTGGACAAGAGTGGACCATAACCGTGCTGTGTGACTTTGTTTCCGAGAGAAAAACCTTAAGGAAACGGGTATTGCATTTTTAGTAATTTAAAAAAAGTTAATTTCTAATTAGAATGCTTCTGAAAGACTTGGACAATTACAATTTATAATTAATTTTTAGGCTTATTGCATACTTCATGTTATTAAATGAATTTAAAAATAACCTTCAAAATGAGTGCCGTAAGGGAATTTTATGACAAGTTCAATATGGACGAAGCAACATGCAGACTGTGTTTCAAGCACGCAAAGTCATTAAAAAACACAACAAATTTGTTGAAGCACATAAAAAGTAATCAATAAAAATTCATCGAAAATAAAAACAAAAATACAACGAACACTCAACCTGACACAAAGTGAGTAACCAAAATTTGTTGTGAGAATTCATTTAAAAAATTCAGTATTTATGCATACCTCTAATATTAAATTTATTTATAAAATTATCTTACTTCATTTGTACCGATTCTACTCGTCCGATACCCAGTACTTTCAGTATCCGACAATTTCTCCTAAAATATATTATGATCCCCCTTTGATCACACCTCCTTCTGCGTGACCCATTCTTCTAGAGACCGTAGTGAATCACCATTCTTCTAGAGACCGTAGTGAATCACCATTCTTCTAGAGACCGTAGTGAATCACCATTCTTCTAGAGACCGTAGTGAATGAAATTATTCAAACTACGGTTACCACTGATACTATTACGCCCGGGATCACTCGGAGGATAATCTAGGTGCAATGACAATATTTGCACTGGGCAGCAAATAATTACTCCCAGAATGACCACACTGACACAAGTCGGTGGATTTCAAATTATACAAACAAAAATATTTATTTTTCCAGGATCTGAGAGTCGTCCGGCTAAGCGGCACGGTTAAAATAGTTCTAAAGAAATAATACTTTACTACCCCAATCATTCCTATTAGTACTTAAATCCACTACAATTTGGCTGCTGTGAATTTTAAGAGATTAAACTTGAACGCGATTTTACTGGGAATATTCCAGAATAAAATATTTCCTGACATCTAACAACTGAAACAACACACATAAATACAACAAAACAAATGAAACACAGTAAAGATGGTTGATTGTACCACTCAAAAGGAAATTCGGTAGACAAAAATTCATTGAAAGACCTCAGTAGATTGTGCTGATAAAAAATTAAAACTACAACAAATTGAATCAGAGTTTGATCGTATTTAAAATGATTTACAAACAAATAAATCACAAAATTTATATAACATTGGAATATCTAACTTACAAAGTTCAATGCGACAATGAACGAAAGTTTCTGGTCGCATTACTGAGCCACTTTACAGGCAAAAATGTTCCCCGCGATTCGTAGCCCGAAGATAACTCCGTACACTCAACCCATATTCCTCGCGTCGTCCATGGTCGTAGCTGCGAAGTAGACAAAGTTCAAATCAAGTGATTCTTACGAGCAACGCTGCTTGCCATAATTCAGTTTTTAAGCTGAATGCTAGTTCGAGAATACCACCAAGTGACCCGTAATAGTCTTTAACAAACAATAAAGTTATTTTCACTACATCCTACGCTCCGTGCACCGTTTGCACACTTCACCTACTCTTTTTTTTTAAGCGTGTACTTTAGCTATCAAGTGAGGGAGACTTCTTGTCTTCGTGAGCACCGGTGAGCGACAGAGAATCCTCCCAGCTGCGTTGCCCAGCGCAGTTTGAGGGGGGAGGGATTGCCTGCCTCTGATTGGTGGTTCGGACGTGCTTGAAGAACTTCATGGATCTTCCCCGACAGACGCGACACTCAGCTCTCTTCACAACACTCGACTATTGCTGCGCGCTGTTAAAATGTATCGAGCGTAATACGAATAAGTCCAATTAATTAGTAATCCAGAATAATTAATTGGGTGAACTATTTGTTCATCTCAAAATACATTTCAATCGGTACTCATCAGCTGATACCGACCCGATACCAAGCACTTTCTGTATCAGGCAATTTTTTTTTGTAAAACCTTAGTATTTCGATATTTTTGACACATGGATCTGATTAAGTTCTTTATGATGAACAATCCTAGCTATTAAAATCATCTATATGTCATTCAGATCGATATTTATCAGCCGATACCGATCCGATATCAAGTACTTTCCGTATCGGGCGATTTTTTTGTAAAACGTTAGTATTTTAATATTTTTGGCACACGGATTGATTAAGTTCATTATGGTCAACAATCCCAGCCATTAAAATAATCTATGTCATGCGGATCGATACTTATCAACCGATACCAATCTTATACTGAGTAATTTAGGTAGCGGTACGTTTTTCATAAATTATTTAATTTTTTTACACCTTTGAATCGATTGCAAAGTATTTTTATGTATATTTTTATATGTATCTATATATGGCTACGTTTATTGCATTATGAGGAATTCTTATACAAAATGCTATTTATGATACATTTACTGAAGTAATCGATACCGAGTAGTAAAGATACTTAAAGATCGATGCTTTAGAGGTATCGATACTGCTGTGCTGATACCTGGGGCTTTCCAGTTACGCCAACTGCTGACTGTAGTCTACAGTCAACTTCGCTTGACTTCGCTGAGAAGGAGAGTTGAGCGCAGTCAGAATAATCGATGGTATCACAAGAATCGCTCAGAAGAATCGCGCTGGGCTGAGGATGAGAGTTAAGTCCAGACAGAAGATTCGAATTAGAAGAATCGCCAAATAATACGATGTTTATTAAGCATTTTGTGACCATTTACCTTACAGAAAGCATTTCAGTAACCCAACGCGCATGCGCGAACCCAAAAGTCGACTTCTGCACCACTTTTGCATTCCATTCGCGTTTCCGAGCGAAGTTGACTACTGTCAGCCAAGAGTTGACTACAGTCAACTTTTCTGGTTGTGACTGGAAAGCCCCAATATATTCTACACGTGATACGTAGAGGATTACAAGGAAAGGCGACAACTGCAATTGTGCTTTGGCAGCAAGTTATCAAACCTTCATTAACGTGCATCCTTCCTTGATAGCTACTACCACCACCATAATCACCGACAAGGGCGGATCTTATGGGGGGGGGGGTTAAGGCAATAGCACCCCCGCTCATTGTACCTGAATTGATAAATGGTAGGCCTTTAAAAGTGTTACCAGATTAATATTTGTTATTAGTTACATTGGTTATTGTTATTAATAATACTAGATAAATAAAATTAATAATACCAGATTAATTAAATTAATAATACCAGATTGTTAATTATTTACTTGATGCATTTTATTTTGAGGTAACATTTATAAAATTTGTGCTTTAAAACCATAATTTTTATACAAAAATGTTCCCCGGTTAGCCCCCCACCTCCTCCTTGATTACTATCTAGGTCCACCACTGATCACCAAGATTTCCTTTTTTGGGTTTTAAATTTTTTTTTGTAGGTTTGCGCAAAGTATCGGGTATCGAAGCTAAATGTATCGATACCTACTCGGAATCTGAGAATCTATTACTCAATATCGAAACTTTAAGTATCGATACTATCGTTCGAACCCTAGTTATAATACATGAATGTTCGAAGAGAGGGTTAAAAGGAGAATGATGTGATTGGCCCAGGTTTGAGAATAAGTATAGTAAGGAGAATAAATTTTGAATTTAGGGAGTATTCAGCGACGATATGGGAAATTTTGAGTGGAAGAACATTTTCGAAAATGAGAGAGTCTATTGGAGAACGGAAAGCTGTCAGGACGTTAAGTGGCGCCTCAGCCCTCAGTTTCCGTAAGTAGAATTCTTTGATGGGAACCCGATTGAGTATCCACTCGATGAGAATAATTGTGAACAGTCCATCTTTAAGTCTTTAAGCATTTTAATATATGAATAACTAAGATTTTGGTATAAGTCGAACTTTAACAATTGATTGAAAAATGTGTTGTGTACTTATTTTAAATTTATTCCACCCTAAAAATGTTACGAACTGTGGTTCCTTTGTCCATTCGCGAAACGCAAAATTATGACAGTAAATTGAAATTAAATATATAATTAAAAACGATTAACTTAGTTTGTATTACTTAATGTGTCGGGGGCATGGATCTGAGGTCATTACACGGGAAGAAGGGCTCGACGTTAAACGTATGGAAACCATTGCAATGACAGATTGTTGTATGAATCGCGATTTAATTGTTCTTTGGAGGAAAAAATTAAAATATTCTAAGTAATATTTACTTATCATCAAAACATCTTATATTAATTATCATAATTAGGAAACTTAAAAGAAAAGCAAGAAGGGTTGGGGCGCAACGGAAGACAAACAACGCTACAAAGTAAATTCAAAAGTTTATCTAAAGAATTAAATGAGGAGAAAATCTTAGTTAGAAATAAGTTTCTTATCGGTATTTTAGGCAGAAAAAAGGACGGTAAACAGAGGTTTTACCAGAAACCTTATGGGAGGGAAAGAAGAAGTGCCTTTCTTGGAAGATTCAGAAAATAACAATCAAAAATATACAAACCTGAAGAGAAAGCTAATTTATTCTATAAATACTTCGCGTCAGTGTTTAGTGATAATTCTGAAGTCACAGCAATAGAATGTAACTTAGAATATAATTCCCTTAGAGTTAGGGCGGGTCGAAACTTAAAGAATACAAAATCGGTAGGGTCAGACAGGGTTACCACAGATATTTTAAAGTTAGAAGGGGAAGCGATATTATCATATCTAATTCGCATTCTTGAAATCTCATTTAATAATACGCAAATACCACAAGACTGGAAGAATTCGATCATAGTGTCGTAAAGATACAGCTAAGAGATGTTGGCTAAGATGTGTGGCTTGAGCAAGCGAGTGATGACATACGAAGAAATGTAAACCATTTGTATAAACTGGGTCAGGGAGACACAGAGAGGGCTGAACTGGGTCAGGAGGCGGTGACGTCACGGTCAGTGGTCATATTTAAGGAAGGAGTCCCGAGGCTCGATCTCAGATACACCACCGAGAGACGTCCGAAGCACCGACCGACGAGAGGCCACGAGGAGACGAGGTCGGCCTGAGACAGAAGGAGGAACGCTCCTCAACCGCCGAACGTGGACGTCTGACAGCCGTGCACCACCCGTCGAGGATGATCGCAGCTACTGGGGTTCAGCTCTCTCTCTCTCTCTCTCTCTAACCAGCCACGCATTCTCCTTCGCTGAGTGTGAGTAAGCAGCTTATACACAGACTGCGTTTGATTGACTCATGGCCAGGAATCCCGACCACCCTCCAAATCCTCCCCCCATGTGATGACCCCCGCGCAGGCTTCAACAATCGGCCAACCTTAAGAGCCTGTACGGAGGCTCACCACAATAGTTCCGATACACAAATCAGGTAGTAAAACTTCAGTATCAAATTACAAACCTGTGAGCTTAACATCGGTTGTATGTATGATAATGGAACACTTAATAGCAAATTATTTAAGAGAAGAGTGGAGTAAAACGGCGCTGTACATGACAAACAACATGGGTTCCGAGCGGGATACTCCTGCGAAAGCCAATAGGTGCAGTCGTCACAGATTTTTCAAAAGGGTTTGATTTAGTACCTCATAATTTATTAATTCAGAAAATATCAAATACTGGCATAGATAGAAGGGTGGTAGAGTGGATCCATGAATTTCTACATAATCGGAAGCAAAGAGTTAGGGTTTGGGAAATATTATCGGAACAAGTAGACGCAAGGCAGTGGCACAAGGCAGTGTTCTCGGACATTTACTATTTATAGCATTTATCAACGACCTGCCTGAGAAAATAGTTCAAATATTAGATTTTTCGTGGATGACTGTATAATTTACCGAACAATAAAAACCCGGAAGATAGGATAACATTGCAACGAGACCTTGATGAAATCCACAAATGGGTAACTATATATCAAATGAAAATAAATTCAGAGAAGAGTAAAGCTGTTTCACTCGTACCCGCTCAAGGCAAAATTGAACTTATGAAATCAGTTCATATCCAATACCGGGAGTAAATTCAAGCAAATATTTGAGTATCATATTTAATAATAACTTAGAGTGGTCTGATCAGGTTAACAATGTTGAACAAAAATCTTGGATGTCTCTAAATTTCATTAAATAAATTTTAAACAAAGGCAGTAATCTGATAACAATAGAGTTAGCATACACAACCCTTCTCAGGCCTCTTGGAATATGCATCGACAGGATATGATCCTTATAGAAAATATCAAATAGAAGAATTAGAAAAACTTCAGAAAAAATTCATAAACATGGGTAATAATGCAAATAATTACATAAAAATAGAACATCTCCAAATTCGTAGAAATAGAGCGCGACTGGGATGTTTGTTCAGTACATTTAAAAACAAACCAGCGTGGCGGAATGTCAAAGTGCGTTTAGAAAAACCGACTAGATTGGGTAGGCAAGATTACTTTTTCAAAATTCGTGAAAGGAAATAAAAATCAAATATAGGAAAATACTCGATTCTCAATAGATCAATCAGGGACTGGGACAATTTGCCTGCGGATATCGTTGGAGCGCTATCGGGCTCAGCGACCTCTCTTAAATTAAAAAACGCTCATAGAAAAGGAGAGCAGACAAATTAAAAGGATTAGACAAGATTCGGGAAGAATGGGTACGTTAATGTGGATGGGAAGCTAGTGGAGTGATAGTGGGTAGTGAAGTGAAGTGATACGAGGGAAGTAAGAAAAGGGTGAAGGGTGATTTATTTTTTAATGAACTGATGACACTCATAACTTCACAAGCGTTAGTTTTGGAAGTGAACATAGATTGCGGTAAAATGGTGGATGTATGTGGTGGACATTGATTTTAAGTTACTGATTAAATTTATGGTGTCCTTGGGATTTGATACGATTTTGCCATCGTCTAGCAGGGAAATGTCTTCTTGGCGATTTTCTGAAGGGGACATGTAATTTTTTACAATATTCCACATGCTTTTGGTCCGGTTGTTCGATTTTAGGACTCATTAGACCACTTCTCTAAGAATGGACTAATTAGACCACTGTTCTAAGAAAGGACTTATATTTACGGACATAATCATGAAATCTGCGTGATTGATTATTGAGTTTTGAAATAAAAATGACGTTTGTTTTTGGAAGAAATTATTATCGCTGAGTTACCCATCTACTTAAACTACCTTCCTTTTCATGGGAAAGCTATAGTTGCAATAGTTGAAGAATATTGAGAAAAAAATACATTGAATTTGTGTTAGAGTTCTTACAATTATACATGTCATCCAAAGTTTCGTGATGTAAAAAATTAGTAAATATGGATAATGTTATTCGTTAAACCGTATATAAAGCTTACACAGGATTTTAAATAGTTTTAATTTATTTTTAATTAATATTTGGGCAAAGTGATCGCTGTACCTCATGTGTTAAATACTTCAGAAGATTACTACAATCTGTTACGAATACAAAATTCTTAGGTCTCCATATTCAAGACAACCTCAAATGGAATTGTCACGTTACAATCTTAATTCCCAATTAAGCAAATTGTGTTACGCATTCCGAATCTTAGTTAACGTAGTTAGTCCACGTAGTTCCCGTTGCGTGTATTTTGCAAACGTTTACTTCCATTTACGTTACGGCATTACCTTCTGGGGCAATTCCGGTCAGAGTATTCAAACTTTCAGAATTCAAAAGAGGATGGTTCTGATAATTTGTAAATCTCACCCCCGAAACTGTTGTAAACCTTTATTCAAGGAATTAAATATCTCAACACTTTCCTGCATTTATATTTATGAAACGGTCGTGTTTGTTAAGACCGAATTACTGAAGTGCCACCCTTGCTTCATACGAAACAGTCTCGTTCACGAACACAATACTCGCAATAGGAATAATATTCATCGTCCTAGAGTGTCAACCACTCTTTGCCAAAAACGACCTTATCATTCGGGAATCGTTCTATATAATTCCCTGCCCAAGAATATAAAAGACATTATGAAATTGAATATGTTCAAATCAGCGGTTAAAAACTACCTCCTGCACCAGTGCTTCTAAAATGTAAAAGAATTTATTGATTTTAATAAAAGTTAAATCCGTCTTGTACTTTATCACGCCATTGCTGTTGTACGTTTTAAATAACTTATAAAAATTTCAGAAACTATTTTCTTGCATGATTGTGTTGTCTTATGTGCTCATATTAATTTAGTTTTATATGTACTCAACCATTGCACAGTTGTGTACATTAATTGTGTAACCCCATCCTGGCTCGGGTTTTTATCCGGTTTTCCTTCGGGTAGAGGCGGATTTCTTATACAGGTTCTCTAGGCTTTGTCTAGGGGCGTGTTTATTGTAACAATAAATCGTGAATTTAGTGTTACTTCAATTCCTATGATTTTTAAACACTATACTCAGAATAATCTACAGTTCGATAATAATTTGTACATGTAAATTTTTTGCTTAAAATTACAAACATATTGACATTCTATTAGTATTATAACTCGCAGTTAACTTTTTATCTTATCTAGGAATGTTTGCTGACATTTTTGAATCCACCTCTGCCCTAGGGTCCTTGATCGGAATTGATGGGATGCTTGCTTCCGGAGAGTAAATTAGTTTACTGTCCTCCACATGGCCATACACAGTTTGTACTGCTTTTTGGACAATATATTTATTTATTTATTTACTATTGACAATAATCTAGTCTAGCACTTTATGAAATGAACAGGTGAGGTGAGAGGGGTCGATTATCGTAGTAACAAGATTGAAGGAGTTGATTAGGTTATTGAATCGATTCTTGGGATTGTGCGCGGAATCAGATTCGCAGAGGTATTGAAAACACCACAGATAACAGATTTCGTATATTTCCGTGTTAGGCGTTTTAAAACAATTTCGTAATTCATAAAAAATATGTCAAGATCTGATTGAGTAGGTCTATAAATACACAAACCTACAATGCCTATGTTGGTCAAATGAAATGCAGGGAATTCAAAATTATTATCGAAGCAGAATTTCTCGTAACCGAACAATGGGGAAGATAAAATGTCATTTCCAACGTAGATACAAACTGCCATAGATCCGTGAGGATTATTTCATCTGAAATTTGGTCGACAGTAAAAGCTTACTAAAGAATAGTTTGGAATGAAAGTACTTTCGGTGTCATAATCAGAAAACCGATCTCTGTTAGGCACAACGAATCGAATGGATTGTCAAGTAAAAAGAATTTCAGTATCTGTCATTTTGTTGGAAAGAAAAAATTATGATTCGAGTTGCGAGACTTACGATAATTATCGTTTTGTACGATGTACGATTTGACTTTGTTCGATACGGCTAATTGTACGATAATTTTATAGCAGGGCATGTCTATATACTGAAAAGGCAAGAAATATGTTTTTCTTTCAAAATTAAAACATTACATCAACACCAACTCCGCTACATTTACGTAGAGAACATTGTTAAACAAATAATGCACCTTAAACAGAGGCGTAACTATTGTAGTCGGGGCCCCGGAGCAAAATGTAGTTCGGGGTCCCTTAGTGTCAATAGTTTCAATCTTTTAATGTAGTTAAATTTAGAAATACTTTTATAAATTTTTAAGTAAAAAATACATATCTTAGTAACTGTTTAGTAATTTAATTTAATAATGTTTACATAATCATAATTTATCAATATTCACATTTTATATTTCTAGGACAAGTAAACTTTACAATCGTTTATAAAAATGAAAAATAAATAAAAAGGAAATAAAAATTGAACCGTAAGAAAAAAGTTCGTTGATTAATTATGTAAAATAATGTATTTTTAATACTCAAAATTATTTTGTTTCAATAATAAATCTTTCTTCACAAACCATGAAGGTCTCATTTCACTGTTAGAGGTCTGCCGGGGCCCCCCGGGGAATGTCCGGGTGTACAGAGTGCTAGTTACGCCACAGACCTTAAACACTGTGTTACGCAGTTATGCCTTATCAGATCATTGATAATGTCATCTCATCTAACAATGTACGCTGCGTAAACGAGGCTGTTGGTGTTTAGTTTTATTTATTCTATGATGGGAATTCAATATCTGATAGCTTAATCTTTGGGTGGGAAGTGGGACCGGGAAGTTTAAAGAACAAGATTCTGTCCTGCTCAGAAATTTGCTCAAATTTTAGTAAAAACTTGCGTGATTTTAGAAAGATACCATGTTGGTAAATTTTGGAAACATGAAATTACTCGAGGGAAACATCCAACGCGTGCAATGATATTACGGATCGGTGAGCATCCAACTATTTTATTCTTTAACATAACTATTTTAATTTTATGCAGTTAACGATATTCAAATTTTGTTATACAAGTAATGAATTAACGTGAACGAGTAATATTTTTTGTATGCCTCTCCACTATTTTAAGAAGTGTGTATTCTTTGTCTCTATTTACTCAATTTAAAGAAATGTTATACTTAAGGGAGAGAGGTGTAATATGATTCGAATGGTATACCAACTAGTGGTGCAAAACCATTGCACATAGCTCCTCATATAAGATTCTCCTTCTGTAGCATAGAGTAAGAAAAAATTCTATAGTGAAGGGTCATTTCTGGCGTGTGGTTCTCTATATTTTAGTCGCCTTCCAGTGCTCCATTCATGCTCAAAGTCGCCAGATGAACTTGTCACTGTCTTTTATTTGAAATTTGAAAGTTAAATAAATATTCAGAATATTATTTCAAAACATATAGCGACATATCAGTCATAAATATCATAAGAGTGATATGCAAATGTAATTTCGTTGTAGACAGAAATTGATGTATTTGTAATATATATAAATATAAAATAACGACGCGAGAAATTTGATCAAGAGTTTAAAATACAAACCGTTGGGGAGGCAATGGGGGCGGAGCGTGTCTCAGCCCGTAGGACGCACAGAACAAAGCAATGCTGCTTCCGCCATTTTAGAAGTGAAAGGTCGATAGTTCTTGGAAGAGCTTAGTAAATATTGTTTTCAAAAGGGGACGGGTACGCGCGAGGAAGAGCGCACCCACCACAAATAGCATATTTCGGAATACGCATAGAATTAATTAGAAACCACGTGGGAGACACTCAGCAAAGGGCGCGGGAGTCGTGGCGGCAAGATCCAAAGAGAGACGGGTAAGCGTTGTCGCTCGCGAAGAAAAGAAAAATAAACGTGGCCGATATAATAGAAACGTTAGCAAAATTTAACCAGAGTGAAAGTTTGAGGGTGCAGTTTCTGGGTGGTGCACAACTTCGAAAAACAAGGTCATATAAATTGTATGGATGAATATAGCTTGCGGTCGAGGGTTCGATGTGATCAGTGTTGGCAGGTCTCCAAATGAGAATTATCGTACAAGCCTTCCCAAATTATCGTATTTGATGGCAATTATCGTACATCCTGTTTTCACATATTATATCATTACCTAAGTTTTATTTACTAATGTTTTAATAAACCTTATTTGGTATTTACCGCACTGGGTTCAAGAAATTATACGGGTCTTTTATTTTCAGCTGTATGGGATATTTTTGCTGAATTATATGTTTTAAAGGTCGCAGATTTTACAAATGATTTCTACAACATCCCACCACGTGTAGGTTTTTTGCAAAATAAAAACAAATTTTGATAACACTTATTTATAACAATGAACTAAATATTTTATATTTTCTTACATCTAATCAAAAAGGTTGTGGAACTGGTATTTCAGAACCATGGGACTTGGGACGATGTCAAGCTGAGTCAAGGATAGGGTAAGATATTTTACTTTTATTTTTATATTAAATCCTTTCACATCTACCGAACAGAAGTAGCAGTCATTTGTGTGATTTTTCTGTTCACGCCATATCATAGGAATGCCTAAACGAAATGAGTATTTTTTCCCCTTAAACCACAAACTAAGATCGTCGTATCTTCTGGACATCTTATGTGGAGCCCATGCTTTGTCTTGATCTCCAAATTCAATTTTGAAATACGCAAAATAAATTTTCTTCACAAATTCACTTATGCTTCTTTGTTGACTTTTCACTGTATATTCACCACAAACAACAGAAGGTGTCAGGAGAAATAACACAACCTCTGTGAGCCATATTCCATGAATCAAATACCAGCACAGTAGCGTCGAATGCTTGATATAAACTGAGTGGGACATTAGATGGCCAGTGAACTTATTTAGCTTCTTGGAACATGACCTAATCTAACAGCAGGTTGTTTATATTTATTCATAGTACCCCAGTTAACATGTCGAAACATGTTCAACCTTAGTTTTAAGGCTATTTAGTCCTAGTTGTAAAACTATTATTTAAATTTCAAAAATAACACTAAATTTTAAGTTAATTAGGAATTTTACACTAAATACGAACAAAACCTTGAGTGTAACAAAAAAATTGACGAGATGGATTTTTTGTATTTTATTCGTTTTTACCAAGTTGAAATCTATAAGAAAATCTATAAAAATCCTATGCAGCTTTTTACTTGCAGACCTGTGTTATTTGTTTTTCGTGTATGCACTGTTATGAATAACTGGGAATGAACACAGTTGAATACCGGAACAGAACTTGTTTGCTTAGATTGCAACATAGATAAATGTATGTTAAGTTCCAGTTGTGACTCTGATTATAAATATGCTGCTAGGTGTATTACCGTTATATCATATTAACATAACGAAAAAAAAGAGTTTGAGTTGTAGTTGATTGAAAGTTAAACTATTATTTATTTTACTATTATATAAATATTTGAAGTAAATTAAACTTTAAATTTAATAGTTTAAATAATTTTGGTGACCTATATGGAGGTTTCAGGATGAGACCCAGGGCGGCTTCAATCCCGCCTAGGTACGCCGCTAACAATGACGCCATTATGTTACTTAATACTAATATTTTTCCAAATTATTATGAAACAAATTTTAATTATGTTTTCCTATTTTAAAACAAACTGCAAATTTAACATTGTGATTCCTTTTAAACGTGTTCCCTTAGTTGTAATAGTAAAACAATAATTAATATTTTAAAGAAAAACGGAACATTCCCTATAAAATGCATGTAAAGGAAGCAGTTAAAAAAACTGAAAATATCAATAACTGGTATTATAAACGTAATATGTGGGTAACCGAGCTTTGCTCGGATGGCTCACAAAATGGTCATAATAACTGGTGCAGGAGGTAGTTTTTAACCGCGGATTTGAAGATTTTCCCCCCCAGGGGACTTACATCTAGTAAGTACGTGTTTGGCGAACACGGGGCCCCGAGCTGAGTCTGGCATTGCTTCCACTTGCTTGTGCCATGCTCCATCCTTTCTCTTTTCTGACCTTCCTTGGTCACCTCTTGTTCTTTTCGATCCCGACGCTACTAGGTTGCGAGGGCTAGGGTATCGTTCATTTTCTTCTTTCCTCTTCTTCTTCTTCTTTTTTTTTTAAATGTTATTAAGTAAAGTCGTGAGATATGGCGGGATTTGAGTTTTGAGTTGAATTTCAGGAGGGTTTTTAGTGGGTATGGCTGAGTCATTCGGCGAGTCCCACACGCGGGGAGAGTCATGTTGACTCTCCCTAGTGCGTAACTGCATTTTCGCTACCTGCACAAGTTTTCAGGGCTCTAATGACCTTTGATGTTGACGAGCCCTAAAACCCCACAAAAAAAAAAAAAAAAA
>NNCF01129833.1:10278-84559 GCA_002313205.1 Laupala kohalensis | reverse complement strand
ATGTCATTAAACTCTCTTGTAAATTTGTAAAGGATTTTAAGTGCTTTTAGTTTATTATTAATAGTCAATACTTGAGCAAGGTGATCACTGTATCCGGTGATAAACACTTCAGAGAAATACGAGATTCCATTGTTGACTATAATTTGATCTTGAATCGATTAACTGGTGAATGTGCAGAGTCGGATGTACTCAAGAAATCGATGTTGATATCGCCACATATAACGATAGATTTAGTAGATTTATGTGTGATATGTTTTAAAACAATTTCGAAGTTCCGAAAAAAATATGTCAAGATCTGGTTGAGGAGATCTATAAATACACAAAACAACAATACCGGTGTCGGTCAGATTAACTGCAGAAAATTCGAACACACTATCTACGCAGAATTTGTACGTGTGAGGTCCGAGTTCAATTCCTCGCAGAGAAAAATTAATTTTCATTTAATTTTGTCAACATGATCTGTCTGATTATGCTTTCCTCGTGTGTTTAACATTTTTTTCACTTAAAGAACAAATTTTAAGTCAGATGTCTCGAAAAACGCCGGTTTAATCAGATTGGTGTGCTGTTGGTTGCGAATCTGAGTTTTCGGATATTAACAAAAATATGTCGTGGGTGGCTCCTTCCATGATGCAGCGGGTGATCAGTTAAGCAGTAAACTTAACAGTTTTATTCGCATTTCTGATATTCAGCAGCTACTTATTGACAATAAAAATGTTAGAAAGGGAATGTATAAATAGTACGTATCATATCATTGACAAAAATGAATTAAACAAACGAGATTATGACGGAATTATACGTTTTGGTGATGCCCGATTCTGAAAAAGTTGTTTTTGGAATAACGTCCGTCCGACTATGCGCAGCGATTCTGAGTAAATGGATGAATCAATTTAACTCTTATTTCGTATTTACGGTAGAATTTACTTGTTGTCGATTCTCGCGCTCTAATATTTTTACTTTAAAACAAAAGAGTACTTTACATAAAGGTCAAAGTAATCTTTTGAATGTTTCTCAAAAAACGGTTCCAACGATTAGTATGCATTACATCCACATTAGCGGTATTTCGCTTTAAAGTTTGGTGTGGACGCAATAAAATAATTTCTTTCTACTACATTTACGCATTAGAAGTGCTTGTCAAGAAGCTTGAATAATATTTATCAGTGTAAATGGTCAAAGCAGACGTAAAACACACTTTTCGTAAACAAATGAAATATATTGTGTGTGTGTATCTTATTTCTGCCAGCTAGGACGAATGATGAGTGCTAGTAAGGCTCTCAACTAACAACATCAACGATACTGCTATTTCTAATTATTATTTAGCAAGTTCTTACTGTCGGCAAAATTTTAAAGGCAAAAATCTCCACGGAGGTACGTGTATCTACGTTCAAATGATATTTTATCTTCTCCACTGACAGGGTACGAGAAATTCTATGAAAATTTAATTTTGAAAAATGAAAATTTAATTTTCTCTGCGAGGAATTGAACCCGGACCTCACACGTACAAATTCTGCGTAGATAGTGTGTTCGAATTTTCTGCAGTTAATCTGACCGACACCGGTATTGTTGTTTTGTGTATTTATAGATCTCCTCAACCAGATCTTGACATATTTTAAATATATATAAAAACTTGTAATAGACATATGATCGTAGTTCAACTATGATCAAAGCTTGTGCATTACATGGTCATATTTTTTATCATATTTCTTAATTATATGTACATGACATAGAAATATGACCGTGTATTACAGGCCTAAGGCCTTTAATAATACGTATATTATCAAAGAACTTGGATCAAACAAATGTCCGTGTTATGTACAACCTTTGATAATAGTTCAGCTATGATCATATACCCATGACATTCTCGTTGAAAGAACGTATGTCATATCTTCGATCATACTGAGTCTATCCAATAAGTTTCCGTACTGATTTTCTCTTGCCCAATGGAAGTGCTGGATGACGGTCCCGCTGGGTCTGAATGATGGCGGGGGGTCTGTAAAAAGCAGGAAATATTGGTTTTGTTGCCTCCGAGCCTATGCAGTGAGTGGATCGCTTGCGCAGTGAGACTGTTGAAGTCACGTGTCCCGGATCAAGATGCAGCGAAATCTCGAACTGCGTTACAACACCAACTGAGTTTCGTGTGAAACTCGGCAAAACCGCTACTGAGACGATCAAAATGCTTCAGGTGTCTTACGGCGACGAAGCTATAAAAAGAACAAGTGTTTTTGAGAGGCATAAAAAATTTAAGGACGACCGAGAAGACGTTCAAGACGATGAAAGCGCAGGACGACCGGTTTCAGCAACAGCCGATGAAAATGTGACGAAAGAGAGTCAACAAGGACAAGTGTGTCAAGTGAAAAGAAGGTCAACTGCCGATTTTACAAGGGTGTCATCGAACGTTTGAAAAAAGGGTCGCCCGCGTCCACCCGGAGACCGCCGCTACCTGGATTCGCCATCATGACAATGCACCCAGTCGCTCGTGCTTTGTTGTGAACGAGCTCCTGGCCAGGCTCGGCCGGTCAACGCTGCCCCCAACGCCATACGGTTCAGTTTTGGCTCCCTGCGACTTCTACCTGTCCCCCAAGTTGAAAAGAAGCCTTAAAGGACACCATTTTGAAATCACTGACGCAGTTCAACAGACTACGACACGTCATCTAAACAGCATACCAGTCGAGGGCTTCCGGGGCGCTTATGATAAGCGGAAAATTCGCTGGAAACGGTGCGTCGTCGCCAATGGGGAGTACTTTGAAGAGTTCTAAATTTCTGTAATAAATTTTATTTTATAACCTCAATACGGAAACTTATAGGACAGACCCTGTATATCTTTAATAGTAGACATATTATATGGAAATAACGTGTAATACGTCCTAAGAGAGAAGCGAAGCGTAGTTTCACGGACGATATTAGGAGTAAGCTGTGCCGGGTGAAGTCCTTGGCAGAAAGGTGGGGTTGTAGATCAATAAATGTGATGATATAATCAGAATAGGTCTGTGTTATTGTTCATTATGTATTATTGTTTTCGGAAATGTATCTTATTTCACCATGTTTTGAGTTTTTTGGATGACAATAAAATTCGCAACAATAATTTTTGTATTAATTTCGAAACATTTCCTACTATTTAGTTTCTTCACATTAACGAAGGTATCTCTCTCTTTATATATCAATCCCCCAGGGGACTTACATCTAGTAAGTACGTGTTTGGCGAACACGGGGCCCCGAGCTGAGTCTGGCATTACTTCCACTTACTTGTGAGAGGCTCCTTCCTTTCTCTTTCCTGACCTACCTTGGTCATCTCTTGTTCTTTTCAATCCCGACGCTATTAGGGCTAGGGTATCTTTCATTTTCCTCTTTTTTTAAAAAAATTTATTTTATCTTTATTTTTGTAATGATTTGTGTAATATTTTGAGATATGTTGATATTTGAGTTGTAATTCGGGAGGGTTTTTAGTGGGTATGGTTGAGTTGTTCGGTGCGTCCCACACGAGGGGAGAGTCATGTTGGCTCTCCCTAGTGCGTAACTGCATTTTTCCTACCTATACACATTTTTAGGGCTCTAATGACCTAGATGTCGACGAGCCGTAAAGCCCCACAAAAAAATTGATATATCAAAATGTAGTCTAAGTATGTTTGAAAACTCGGAAAGAAATGGGTCAATTGACTTGAAATTATGACACAACGTTGCATTCAAATACGCGTGTGTTTTTATATACATATTATATAGATGTTACGCCTGTGACAGGTAAAATATGTTTTCATTGAAAATATATATTAGACAAAAACTGCTCAATGACTGACGATCACGAAATATAAGAAGCTACAACTTGAAATTTGGCAGATAGATTCCTTTTATAGTTTAGACATCCGATAAAAAAGCATTTGTCGAAAATCTACTCCTAACGGGGTTAAATGTTATAACGGTTGGAATGTTGTATGTATGTACCCCACCACAACTCTTAGAGTATTTGGGGCACTTTCAACCAAACTTGATACACAGATGACTGTCTATGTGAAAACAAGCACTATGGGGGTAAGACATTCCTTGCACCCCTAGGGGAGGAAGTGAGAAAGGGATGATATGTAAAAACAATGAAAAACTCCGATATTAGATTCGAAACCACACTTATCGGTGCCGTTGAGATGGATAAGATCATCCTCGGTGCGTTGTAAGTTAACAATCAGTTCACATTGCAGATAATATACCCGAAGCATCCCAGGTGTAGGGGTGGGAATGAAAGACAGGTAAACATAATAAAAAAACGATGGATATTAGTGTTGAATAAATCTTTTTTGGGACCGCTGAAGTGAAGTTCACCTTCATTGTCAGAAAAAAAACGATCACCACCTATAAGGAATAAACACCCTTTGTGTTGGAGGTGAGGAGGAGTGAAATGAATATGTTATCGAAAGTGACCGATATTGGAGTTGAGATCTTAGTTCTCGTGGCCGCTGAAATTAGTAGTGACATTCCTGAAGATGACAAAGTTCGCAATCATTCCGTATAAACTCCAGCACTCCTAAGTAAGGAGATGTCATGGAAANGGGGGGGGGGGGGGGGTAGAAATAGGTTTATGGATGAAAAGAATTGAAAAGAATTTTGAAATATAAAAGTATGAAAATTACATCGTATCCATAATATTAGGGATGATGAGATTTTTAAACTACCAATGCCGTTAAGTTTAAGTTTAGTTCACTTAGTATCCTTATAGCTAGGGTGGGAACGGCGAGACGTAAAAATAACGTAAAAAGACCGATATTAGGGTCGAGTCCATGGTTTTTGTGTATTCTGAGATGAAAAATCGTATTTCCAATGACATAGGTTCCAACATTGTGCACGATATCTCTAAAGGTAAGGGTTGGGAAAAGCGTGACACGAAAATTTATCGAAAATGTCAAGGAAGAAATGATTTTACAAAAATTCGTCCCTATGGGGGTGAAATGGGAAATTGACGTTTTCTAAAAAACATAAGTGAAAATGAGCTATTGATACACACCAATACTATCAAACTTCCACCATTAATGGATAATATTTTCACTGGAAATCAATGTGAGATAGAAGATTACAGACTTATTATAACATTTACGCGAGCAAAGCTACCGTTAGTCAGATAGTACAATATAAAAACTACTTCCATCAATAGTCGGAAGGTAAGTTCGTATTCTGCTAGTAAGAAAAAATGAAAAAAGTAACTGCGAAAGTGTGTACATTAAAGACATAATGGTTTGGTAAACAATGGGTTTGCAAGAAATACCATTTTCTTGTATGTCAACAACTTAGAGAGATTTGGAAATTTTCCTAGGATACCAAGATCAAAAGAACGGTTACAAAACGAAACGGCAGTCCTGACTTAATATAACTTTGTTTCTTTGTTTAAAATTCACAAAAAAAAACAAGAACAGTTTCCATGGTCTGATGATTCGAATTTAAAATACCGCCTCGTGACGTCTACAATAACAGCAAATCAACATCTCTTTGTGTGGAGCAGTCGTTGATGGTTACGAGAAGTACGCTTCGCTTTACGTTGTCCGTGCTGCAGTCGATACTTAATGGCGTCTGGTGTTGTGCGACTGCTTGCGACCGAAACGAGGAATTGAATGAACTTCGATATCTATTTGTCAAAAGTTGATTATCGGAAATATCGCGGTAAATTTGTACTTTAAGATTTTTGATTATAAATCCATGAAGTTAATGATTGTGTGAAGATTTGAATTACCATTAGTTTTTGTAACTCAACCATTGTGATGAACGCCGATTCTGGGAATGGTATCAGTGTATCATGGAGCAGATATTAATTTCAGTTGTAGTTCATTTAGTGATCATAACTTTTCTTTCTTTGCCAATTAACTTGCGACGAATGAGTGTTTAGTTTGTACAATATGGACCAAAATATGCAAATGTTGTTAGCAAAAATGATGGAGGAGAAACATACTTTCACTTACAAAAAGTTGGTGGTGCCTATGTCTATGAGAAGTATATATTGGAAGTATTTTGGTTTTCCTGCTACTGATGAAGGAGAGATCCTTACTCGTGTGAAAATAGTGTGTATTCTCTGCAAAACACAAATTGCTTATAATCGTAACACTAGTAACTTAAGAATGCATTTACAAAATAAACATGCTCATGAACTGCTGGAGTTGGAGACAGCAAATCCTCCCCGAATACCAAAGGTGGAACCGAAAGAAAAACGTGCACAGAAGCGAGTGAAACCTCCCAGTGCTCCTCACATATTTACTACTGTTGCTGATGGTACAGTACAAATTGAAGGTGATATTCACTTTATTACTGATCCTAATATAACTCTCCAGAATATAGATGATGATGGATCATCCAGTAATCAAAATGTACGTGTTGTCTTAAAAGGAAGTAGTCCAGGCTTAGGAAATCAAAATGTTGCTATAATTTTACCTGAAGAGAATACAAACTCTCAAATGCCTTCTATGGTGGATGGTAAAACTATATCAGATGCTATAGCTGAATTTGTGATTTTGGATCTTCAACTACCTGATGTTGTTGAAGGAAGAGGTTTTCAAAGACTCATTGCAACACTTCGCTCTCCATGTGAAATTCCTAGTAAAACAAAATTGGAAGAAGAAATAATTCCCAGGATTTATGACACTTTTAAGGAAAGTGTACAGTCTGTGGTATCATGCCATCAAGGAGAAATGGGTTTGAGTATTGAAGAGTGGAATTCAGCTAATGGAGAGTCATTCATTACAATTTCTGTTCACTTTCAGCAATCGTTTGAACCAATATTGGAAACTAAGGTGCTAGGCACTTTACATTGTGGTTCAGAGATGGATTCTTCACAGTGGGGGAATGTATTTGATGTATTTTTTTCAGAATGGGATATTAAACTTGAAAATGTAACTGCTGTTGTAACAGCTACAACAAAGCAAGAAATTTTAGTTGCATTGGCTGAAAAGGGACTGACTTTAGTACCCTGTCTTGTTCATAGTTTACAGGTATTAAGTATATTTGTATATATATATTAATTTGTTGTTGAGATCATATTAGAGTATTATTATTATTATTATTATTGAAAGTGTTTTTTTGTGTTGACATGTATGATTTTTAGTCTTTTAATTGATCAAAGAAAAATTTAATGAGATGTATGAGGCAAACTTATATGAAGTTTTAATATTTCTGTATTCATAAGGTCTGTGGAAATATGAATTATTTCTTGAAAGTTATCAAAATGATTTCTGAACTATCAAATTTAAGTTCTTTAACTACATGTAGGGTATTAATACTCATGGAATCAATTTGAATAGATGTCATAATAAACAACTAAAACATGTATCAATTAAATACCATAGAGCAGTAGAGTTCAAACTTTTTTAAGTTTTCCAAGATCAAGTTGGAAGATGACGAGTTGTCTCTGGTTACATAAATATGAACACTGTACAGCTTATGAACAAGATGTTGAATTTATGGATAATATTTCAAAGATATTAATCCCAATTGACTGGATTTCTATTTAGATTTTATTTTTTACAGTTGTGAAAACTCATGTCTCCCATATTCGTTCAATAATGAAGTGGGTCTGAATATTCTATTTGTCTGTCAAACTGTTTTAACTGGACCAAATCTACCTTACGGTCCAACGCCGTAGAAAAATAACCTTATTCTTCGTATATCCTTCCGCGAGTGCTGCTACCTCCACCATCGCCTCCATCTTCACACATACAACATATTTTCTTAAAACTAAATCGCCGGGTCTAACAAACCTAACATCATTGTTTATGGCTAGCCTAACATCATTGTTCATTATAATTGTTCATGGCTCGCTGTCGCGAGCCATATTATAATTAACATACCCCTAACATACTAACATAAACGGTGGCGGAGAGAAGAAAATAGTGCGGAACAATATTTCTTTATAACTACCGTAAATATGAAGAGCGAAGAATACGGCTTATATTTTCGGAACCGTAATAATATTTGTAGTATTATGACATTAATCATTTTTTCGAACCCTCTTTGGACCATATGCTATACTTTGGCCTTTTAACTTGTTATTATTAATGATAGAAATTGATTATTGATAATTAGGTGTGTTAGATATAAAATCATAGATTTAATTGTTTATTTTATAATTGTAACCAACAGAAAATTGTATCAAGCTATGCCAGTGATACAGCTTATTTAGGGAATCAGAAAAGCCTAACCTCAGTTATCTTACAAATTTCTCACTATGAATCACCATTTAGTTCTCAAGCGAGATATAAAATTTAATTACTAAGCAAAATTACTGGTTATGTACTTATTTAAATTGTCCTGTGCAATATGTTTTGATAAAGTTTGCTTTCTTGATATAATTCTGTATTCATGTAATTGTGTGTCTCTTGAGTTGTTTCCAATATTTATAAGAGATTCTTGTTGACAGTTGTGTACCAATGCCTGTTTTGAACCACCAGAAGTAATAAACATTTTATACAAATGTCGATCTATTGTTGCTCTTATTTCTCACAATAGTACATTATGTGCAACTTTAAGGATGCAGGAACAAATGATGCAGGTTTGTTGGAAATTATGTAGTTTTAGATTTGTCNTTTCCCCCCCCCCCCCCCCCATTATAATTATTTCATTATTACTGTGTTTTAGTTGGAAGAGAATGCATTGAAAATGGATTATCCAAGAGTTTGGACTTCCACATATGTTATGTTAGAGCAGCTCTTGATAAGAAAAAATATTATCCTCTCTATTCTGAATACTGCTGACATTGTAGAGAGAGATTCATTTGTTCTCAGTGAAGATGAATGGAAAGTTATGGAAGATTTGGTAATGGTCTTAGAACCATTCAAAGTGAGTAGTTAATGAATTATCAGAATATTGGTCTATCCACTTCTTTTTGTTAAGTGTGCACTTATCAGCGAGGTATGAATTTTCTCCTTTTTCTCTTGATTCTGTGTGTGAGACATTAATTTACAGTGCTTGTAATGTACTTTCCATTTTGTTATTTTGGCAATCAAAATTAAGAAGTGTAAGAATAATGAAATATTATTCATGTAAGTTTTATGCTTTCTAATATTTTTTAAATCTTGTTTTGTTGACCAAGAATACCAAGTACATTTATTTTTGTTTCCTGGGAATGAGAATTCTGAAAATAGGTTGTTGTTTATCTGAAAAATTTCTGAAATAAATTTATTGTTTGGTGCTTAAAATGTTTATTTTGTACTTCATTAACATCTATATTTCCAGTATGTATTATTTCTTTCATTTACACACTGATTCAATTTATTGTATGAAGGCCATAATGAAGAGAGCCTGCTTTTGGAACATACTATTAGATTTCATTGTAACTTTCTTGATTCAAAGCAAGTTGATGAATGACTTGAGACATCCCCTAACACTTCAAGATTAAATTTGATTTGCAATGAAGTAAATGAATTAGTAAAACACGTGCTAGCAAAGAAACATCAGTTATAATTTTTGCTGCTGCACATGTGAAAATAGTATATCTCTAATTTTGTTGGTTACGTTGATCTCAAAATGTACTAGTTATCCTTGCAATGAATCTTTTTTATATTAATTGTAATACATTTTTTTCATTAGAAACTGGTATGATTGTTGTATAGAAGAAGAAAAAAAGAGTCCTAACATGTCTTTTAACTGTGAAAGGAATGGAATAGGTTTTCTGATCTTACAAAATATTGATAAATAGGACTGATTTTAACTTTTAAGTCTTAATAAATTATATTTCAAGGACATTTTAGGAGTATTTCTGAAACAATAACTGTAAAAGTAAACATTTTCTTATCACTCACCAATATCTTTTGTTTCCTAATTGTTGATTGAATTGTGAAGAACTTTTACTGAATGTTCTACATTTCCAATGTCCCCAGAAGTTCTAACATTTACCTGTCACTTGTGTTTTAGTTCAGTAATCCCTACTTGAGGTTGAAACAAATTATTATTTTGTAAACAAAATTTCAGCATTTTGTTTTATAAGTAACTGAAAGGTTGTGAGTAATTAAGTATTACACCTAAATATAATTGAACTAATCAAAAACCTAAATGAAATGTTTTTATTTGAATTTTAATAAAATGTGTGAGGCTGAACATTTATGTTACATGTTGATATGTTTTGCAGTCTTAATTTTTCTATGTAAATTGTATGAATATTAAAAGAGAAAAGTGTCTTTGATGGTTTGAGTTAAAACAGCCTTATATTTGTTTTATTTGGACTCATTTTATAATTATTTTGTTGATGATAAAATAATAAATTTAGAGACTTATTTTGATGACTGTTGTCAGGTATATATTACACTAGGTGTCTGACGTTGCAGTTGGAAGATATTAAATTAATATACATTAATGTGAGTTAACTACTGAATTTACTCAAGTTGCTTACTTTCTTGCAAAACAGTTGTTTCATAATACTATGTCTCAAAAATTGTATTTCCATTGTAGTATTTGTAAATGGGAAATGTAGCATGCTTGAAGCTTATCTACATGGCGCGATGGGAGGTAGAAGCTTATTGGAAGGTGGGCCAGTTAGCTACGTTTACCAACAACTTAGCCCACGTGGAGGTGTTAGTAGGAGTAGTTAGTAATAGTAAGAGTAAGTGATATTAAGAGTAGTAGGAGTGGGTTCGCTTTTCAATTGTCACAGCTATATGAACTGGGACATAGAAGGGAAGAGCTACTAACTTTTATCTGGCTCTACCGGGAATTGAACCCAGAGTGAGTCGGTGGCAATAATTCTATTTTCTTACTTATCTATTATATTGCTATTATACTTATGTATTACTTATTATTGGTATGGACACCCACATTGAAATAACATTGTTACTGTTTTTGTCATCTCCATCATTATTAGCTAATACTATAAAATTTTCCTATTAGTGAGATGTAACAATATTAGTTACTGGTACCTTTATTTCAAATGAAGAAATTTAGAAGATTATTCTCAAACTCTTCCCATTTAAAATTGTGTTTATTTCACAGGTGACAATTATGACGTTGAGTGAAGAGAAGACTCCTCTCATTTCTCTCTTAAAACCTCTTCTATGTCAACTCAACAATTCTCACCTCAAAGCAAAAGACACAGATTCTGACAGCGCCAGAAATTTTAAAGCATCTCTATCTGAAAATTTAACTTCAAGGTTTGCTTAGTTATACAAAATTTATTAAGTTATTTAGGTTATAGTACTTAATTTTAGATAAATTTATTTGCTAATTTATTTAGGTACAGTGACCCGACAGTGAATCAACTACTTCAGACTGCTACTATGCTTGATCCTCGGTTTAAACTTTTACCTTATGCTTGTGGTGATGACAAGAGCATTATATCTGGACCCATTAAAGAATTACTCATTAAATTTGTTGAAGAAGAACAAGTTTCCAGTGTTGGGGAAGAACCGTCAAATAAAAAGAGCCGGATTTCAGGTGATCTCCAGCATCCAATGTAGTTTCATTAGTTTTAGTAAGGCAAGAAAATTGAGTTTCTCTTAAGATCAGTTTTATTTACATAGTTTATTTTGTCTTGACTGGATTGTCTCAAGCTCATAATTAAGTGAAAGATTTTCAAGATTTCTGAAGTAAAATTATTTGCCATTATACCTTTCCAACAATAAATGAGAAGAGGGAGAAAAAAACAGAATTTCCCTATATGATATGATTCTTATAAGATTTTCAAATCTCTTGCATCTTGAATTTCTCAAATCCGTTGAATAAGATTTATAGAAAGACACTAAATTTTTGCAATATTTCTTTGTAAACTGGCAAAAATTTTATATTTTTTTAGCAAATATTCAGTGCCAGAGCAGGAATCGAACATCTGAGGAATTGAGGCGTAAGTTGGTGTTATATATGGGGAAAAATTGTTTTAAAAATATTAGGGATGGGTTGGTCCTAGCTCTCAGTTCCACCTGTTCTTGGTGGAACTGAGAACCGATAGCTTAGAATCTTAGTTCGGGTTCCAGAACCAATAGCATAGGAAGAAATTCAATAGTTGAATGTTCTTCAAAATTTTTGATGCATCACAATTCGATGCAAGTCTAGTTTTTTGATCGATTTTTTTGTTATTTAAGGTTCTATGAGTGTGCCAGGTGCTAATTAAGTACATTACCATTTATGAAACTTTCAATAATGTTATCTATTCTGTTTATATTCAAAGAAATAATTATATAAGTCATTATTCTTGAATTATGCTGTACTAAAAATTGCAAATCATTAACTATACTATTAAAATTAAAACAGTGTATGTGAAAATAGTCCTCTGTTGCATATTGACTAGTGTTTCCTGAATAACAATGTCTGTCAGATTCATATTTCATTGTCTTGGTTTTTATTGAATAACTCTTTCAATTATGATGTTAGGCTGAGACATTTTTGTTCTGCTCTGTTCTACATTAAATTTGTGACACATGTAATAGTTTTTATATTGATTCCATTTGAAATTACATGGGATGTTTTTGAAAACCTTCTCCTGAGAAACTTTATTCATAAGAGCCTGTATAACTTCAAGATAGTTTTATTCAAATATGAGACCCCGCAAGGTCCAAATTTTATTAGATGAGTTGATAGATAGTAGTTCATTCTCTCATTTTAAAAACATACAGGATATTAAAAAATGAATACCTGGTCACTCATATTACCTTACGTATATTATTCTGCAAAGGCTGAAATGAAGCAAATTTGTGAATGTTATTTGTCTTGATGGAGTACATCTGTAAATATACTGAAACCTGCACATTATAGTTCAATCCTAGTCATAAAAGATTGAAACTATTTTAAAGGAAAGTGTGTTTCTTAGGACTATGATTGTTATTTTAAAAAATTTCAGTTTGTAGATTTAGGATGAAAAGAATTTTGTTGTTAACTCAAAATATCAAAACTAGCATACACAGTTTATGTGGTTCATGTCACATGTATTTATCATAATAATACTTAGGTAGTTTTTATGTAAAGGAGTAGTCACACCAATAAATAAGTAGCATAAAAATAATATAGTGGTGCACATTCAAAAAACAATGATATGTGAGAACTAGGAAGACCTTTCACTAGCAATGGTTAAAAAAGTTAAATGCAATCAGAACCCACTCCAGCCTAAAAAATATATTTCTGAGATGAAATTAGAAAAAAATGTATTCTAATTTATTAAACTATTGTCTTTGTATGAAATATTAGCCAGTACTGATATTCTTTCAGCAACTATTTCAGATATAAAGATTTGTGAAGAAACACACACAGTTCAAAACATATATGTGTAATAAGTCTAAAACAAATCTGTCGGTGCTTATTGCTGTTGGAAAGTGATGTTAAAGTGAAGTAAGTGAAAAACTGACAGCTAATGGCATAGTGGTAGCACCTTCATTCCCTTCCTACTGCTTAGTGAAGAACGTGGGTTTGATCTCCAACTTGACTGAACTGGGTGAGGTTTTAAACTGGGTTGCCATATCTACTCCAGACCAATTCCTTATATTATCCAGCTACGCAGCATCTCTCCTTCCTGGTTCCTTCGCCCAAATCAGTGATTAAGTGGAAGAGCTGACCTGACAGCATATATATATATGTATATATACATACACACATATACACACACACATTTTCCTTGAATACGATGAGATTTATGGATTTTCATTTGATATTAGTTTTGAAAAATTTCACAGAACTTCCTACTGCAGGTATGATTTTAAAAATACCCTTAAACAGTTAGAAATGTTGGTAAGTTTTCTCAATCACATAATGTCATTGTATCTCCCAACTTCTTTTTCTTTCCAAATTTTTACATAAATTATTTTTTTCAAGAAGAACTTAAGTGTTTACCAGTCATAGAGAGAATTTTAACTTGAATGGACAATACATTGTGACCTTTTCAGCTATTCACTGTTGACAGTTCTGGGCCTTTGCTTGAGTTGGAAGGTATATGCGTTATACGTCTATTTGGTAGTAATTTATTAAACCAATTTTAATGTGTCATTTATTATTTATATTATTACATTAGATTTATACCTCTTACTATTTTCTACTTTTAGGAATGGAATTCTTGCTCGGAGATCTTTGTAATAGTAAAAGTGGAATGCCAGCTGAAGAGCGAGCAGACTTGGAATTAGTTCAATACCAGTCAGAAAGTATAGCTGCATTGGATCATTGTCCATTACAATGGTGGGCAAAAGCATCTGCCAAGTGTCCAAGTTTGGCTCGTTTAGCTCGTAAATACAATTGTGTTCCAGCGTGTGCTAGTCCCCCTCACAGAATACCAATGGAAAATCAGGTTTTATTTGATTTACGTCGAGCCAGTCTGGGTCCTGATCTTGTGGAAAAGTTGATATTTTTGAATGGAAATCATACTGTTTGAATGTTATTCCTCGCAAGTTTATTTATTTAATTTAAGACATTGCTCTAGTGAAGAGGATTTTCTCTACGTGTCTTGAGTATATAACCAAGAACTATTTTCAACACAAAGAATATTATTTTGATGTAATGTTGTACAATTCCTAAGTCTTATAATGGATGTGAAGTACACCATTCACTAGAAAATATCTATTAAGAAAAATCCATTCTTTTTCTTCTTACATTGGAGCAAATTAACTGATGATATTTACTTGGAAAAACAACTTCCATACAATGGGGCCTTAAATTACCAATAGATGTTTAGAGAATTTAATACATTTTTATTGTCTTGCTGAATACTTCATTTGCAGTGGTTATTTACTGGTATCCACTGGTTTCAATATAGAAGTAATTTTCTTGCATTTTACTGAGTTTTTTTGCTAGATACGAGTACTGTGATGATCCACTACAAATATAGGTGGAATGGAATTTTAATTCACAATAGTTGTAAAATATTTTATGTAATTATGTACATAGTGTACAAATAGTAATTGAATGTGATCTAGACTTTTAATGTACGTTTCTGCATATTTCCTGATGTCTCAATACATCACTTGTAATTCACATCTGAAACCATCTTATTGTGATTGTAAAAGTGAGTGTTCAAATGTCATTTTATCTAAGATTGTAGTAGAAGCACAGGATGCACTAATTATTGCTTGCTGTATCTATTTGAATATCATCTTTTCTTAAACTTTTCATTTGAATAGGAAAATTATGATATAACACCAACTTATGATTTCTGTGAGTTATATTAACTGATTACACAAAGTATATTACGCTTGTTTGCTGTAACCAATAGATTCTAGATGAGGATTTTCACAGAAATTAGTATGTTTTATTATACATGAATGTATAAGGGTAGAGATCTTTATTATAAATAAAAATAAGAGCTTCATTGTATAAAAGAAATATATAACCTTTTTCTAACCTTTATTTTGCCTTTCTTTGAGTTAACTCTTGACACTTGAAACAAGATACATGTAAGGATCACTGTCATCTTTTCTGGGCACAAGTATTTTAAAAATCTTTGTCAAGAGAAATAGGAGTATGGATCACTTAACTTCAACGTAGTTCTCTTGTAGAAATAATAATGAAGAACGGCCACTAGGAAGTTTAAATAACAAAACAGTTACTATAGCATCAATACTTTGACAAATTATGCCAACACTAGTTAATTGTTGGTTCATTTATTGAACTTACATATCTTTTGAAAACTGTAAATTGCAAGGAGGCTGTTTGTCCATTTGAAACGAAGAGGTGTGGTCCATCGGACTGTAAGGACTATTGATTGCAGAATAACAGTTGAAACAAAATAAGTAATACACAATAATATTGGAGTACAGAACATCTTGTATAATACTCGCACACTGTCAGCCTGAAGAAAAAAATTATTCATGTCATGTATATAATTTTTTTAAAAACTAATAATATTGATTTACCTGAACAACAAATGATGACAAAAAGCTGAATACCACTAAAGTAATTGAAAAAATTATACACAAATCTTGGATACTGCAATAAATAAGAACAATTATGTTATATATCCAGTAAAATGCTTTCTTTCAGTCATTAAGCTATTAGAATTCATACTCACATGTATATCAAAATTAGAGCCAGAATTTCTTTGCGAGTGTATTCGTAAAGTGAATTAATAAGTAAGTCCACTAATATCAAAAATATTTTAATTGAAATATAAATCCGCTGCTGACGGTTCCTGCTACTGTAAAAAATCATGACAAACGACTTGTATTAAATAATTCTATTACAAAATGTCATTCATTTCATGTAACCTGACGCACTCGTTGCTACTGGTTGCTATGACAACAGACCACTGAAGTTACATGGACATAATTATTCCCTGGTGAACTTGTTGACAGTACCCAGCCCCAAGTTTGAAATGGGCCGTCGGGTGAGTAGAAGAACCCAGAACGGTTAAATATGGCCTTCAAAATACGTACCAATGTTGAGTAAGTAAAATAATTGGTATTATGGATAATTAGAAAACTTGAGGGGTGTTTTTAGTCACACATAGGACCGTTCTTTTAGTCACATCGTATGGCGGTTGTCAGAGGAAAAATGCCAAAATAATCACAGCCGAGATGGGTCTTGGGTCCACAGGCCATTCTGATGGGGTTTTGCTAGGTTTTACTCAATCGCTTAAGGTGTCACACCAGGATGGTCCTTAGTTTTGCTTCCTAGCGTTAAATGTAAATAAGTTCCCCCTTCTTTTCTTCTTTCCTAAGTAATTATTGTAAATAAATAAATATAGTATTATTGTTAAATTTGATTTATACACTTTTTATTCTTTATCTTTTTGTACTTCATAAAGTGCTTTGAATTTTTTCATTGGGACTTTAGGCTCGCCGACATCGAAGTGCTTTGAATTTGATACTATGGTGTTGGTTGTGTTTTATGTGACCTTCCAGTTTTGATTAATTAATATTTTCCTACCATTACATTGTCAGTCTGACATTTTCCGAGAAGTATCAAAAATTCATTTAATACTATGGTTTTATGGTTTATGAACAAATAAAATAAATTGATTTCAAATAAAAATTAGTAAAAATATTTCTTATTGAAAATTACACAGATTTCGTGCGTGTTTTATGCGATATTAGGTTTGTTCCAGTAGCAAATTCCGAACAGTTCGGAACGGTTCGGAATTCTCTCGGTATTTCCTCAGTGCGCATGCGCGGAATCAAGAGATAAAATCATAATGTACCATGATTAATAAGCTAATTGTTAATTTTTATCTTATTGTTAAATACGGTTTTTTAAGGACCAATTGAAAATTTTGTGATTAAACGATCTTGAGGTTGCAAGGTTTTATAAAAAATACAGGGTTGGGCAGGGAGGTATGGATGATTTGAACGGGGCGTCGTGCAAGGTGGGGATAACCTTGGCGGATAAAGAGTGGGGGTATCTGTTTGTTATGAGTTGCCATTTTAGTAGCAATCTGGTAGCAATGGAGCATCGCGTGTTTGTGTACAACACCTTTATTGAAACGGGCCGTTCCGTCATTCAAACTCAGAGACGGTTCCGGAATCATTTCAACGTTGGTCGTCATGGTCGTGTTCCGAGGTTTGAAACAATAATGAAGTGGGTGAATAACTTTCAACGAACAGGTTCCTTGAGACCTGGAACTGCACGAGGTGGTGAACGAACGGTACGAACCCCGGAAAACATTGAAAGAGTGCGTCAAGCAGTTGAAGCAAGCCCTCGTCGTTCGGCTGTGCGACATGCTCGTGCTCTTCGCATGTCGAACCGATCAGTTCGCCGGATTTTACATTTGGACCTGCATTTTCATCCATTTAAGCTGATGGTTGTCCAACAATTGCAGCAAAACGACTACGGAAGACGATTCAGATTTGCAGAAACAATGGTGGAAAACATGACTGATGATATTGTTTTGATTATGAGTGACGAAGCCCATTTTCATTTGTCAGGAGTGGTAAACAAGCAGAACTTTAGGTATTGGGCTTCTGAAAATCCACGTCAACTCCATGAAAAACCTCTACACAGCGACAAATTGACTGTTTGGTGTGGCGTTAGTCGAAACTTCATCATTGGCCCTTACTTTTTCCAAGAAAACGGTCGAACCGTCACTGTCAATACAGATCGTTACCTAACGATGCTGCGTGAGTTTTTTCTGCCACAATTGAGAAGACGACGTATCAACCTCAACACAGTATGGTTTCAACAAGATGGGGCGACATGCCATACATCGAGAGCAGCTATGGAATTTTTGAGGCAGACCTTCCCTGGGCGCCTCATTTCGTTGCGTGGAGATGTGGAATGGCCTCCTCGGTCACCGGACCTGTCACCTTGTGACTATTTTTTATGGGGCTACCTAAAAGCACGTGTATACATAAACAAACCACGTACACTTGAAGCCCTGAGTGAAACAATAACACAAGAAATTCGAGCAGTACCACGTGCAATGCTTCAGAGGAGTATGGACAACTTCTCACAACGTCTACAGGAGTGTATGGACAAAAACGGAAAGCATTTAACAGATGTTATTTTTCGTACGTAATCAATTTTTTCCTCTTTAATTTAATTTTAATTTAATTTAATTTTTGTAATGGCAACATCTAAGGTACACATTTAAAAAATAAATTTTGAGTTTCGTTTAAAAATGAGAGTGTAAGTGTTATTTCAAATCATCCATACCTCCCTGCCCAACCCTGTACAAGAATTTTTTAATCCAGATAAAATTATAAAACTAATGCATTTTATAAATAGCTATCCCAGAAACGGCGAGTAAAAATATAAATGTCCTAGGCTTAGCAGTTTTGCAAATGTAAATTTTCAAAGCTGACCCATTCCTTGAGAACGCTAGCAAATAGTGTTTTTTTACCTTCCCAACACAATTCAAAATACTCAGACACATGCATATACTTTTTTGTATTTACATACTTTAATATCATGTATATTTTCACACTTTGAATAGAAAATAGAGGAAAGTAAAATAATATGAACAACGAAAAGTATTAAAACATAAATAGAAATTAATCAAAGAAATGAGTCGTGAAATGAACCGAAGCTAATGAAATATACAGAATTAAATACAAATATAATAAATGAAATATACATAAAGTTTATTAAAACACAGGTAGGTCTTCATAAGCTACGAGATTTCAGTCATTGATCGGAAAGAATAAACAGGAAAAAATCAGGATCAAAATGTAACAAGAGGTTCAAGATGGTCCAAAAACCGAAAGAATGATTCAATTAAAAAAGTAGGGTCATAATATAATAAGAGAGGTTGAAAATAGTCCGAAAGTCGAAAGAATAATTCAGTTAAAAACGCGAAGTCAAACAAAAAGTTTACACGGCGACGTCAAACAAACGAGTGATACTCACTTCCTTCCCGCTTATTTCCCCCACCGCCTACGAACCACGCGGGTGACCGACCGTAACAACAGTTCCGAACTTAAAATCCCCACAGAAATCCAGAACTCTCAGAACGGTTCCGAACGGTTCGGAATTCCTCGCTGGCGACTGCTGGAACAGCGAACTCGGACAAAAAGTTCGGAATTATCACTGCTGGAACAGCGCACGGCTGGAATTTCGCTTCTGCGCATGCGCGGAATAGTTCGAAACCGTCGGAACTAACCGGGATTGCTACTGGAACAAACCTGTTATGTATTGTCCCCGCAGCCAAAGAAGGATAATAAGATGTAACCAATGGAGCGAAAGCGCGGTGTTGTCATGTCTTCTGCGGGGAATGGCCTAGCGTAGCTCCACCCATTCCAGACTGCACGCTGCAACACCCACACATAGGCTACTATAACCCGTAGAAAAGCTTATCTCAGGAATATCGTGTGTCCTATCGGCCAAAGGTCAAATAAAGCCCACCGTCCCAGCTGGTATATCAAATTCTGCCGGTTCAGTGATGACCTACTTCATTTATGGAAAATGTATTTATCAATATTTTAAACAAACAAAATAATCTCCATGTAAATGGTTGTAATTTTATAAATCCTTCAGTTTTTGTCTCATTTTTACATACTTTTACATAAATTAAAGGTTATAAAATTATTTGGCTTTATTCTAATGTAATAATACGATAATTTACGTACAAAATTAGGTTCATTCCTACAAATGTTCATCTGCATGCTTTGAAAAAACTTTTTGTTCACCACATAGAAGCTGTAAACTTATTTAACATTAACATAGCGTAACATTATCACATATTACATTAGTGTTTTTCATTATCTCCTCAGTCGACAAAGTCCCTCTTATGGCATTGGGGTAGTGTGCTCTCTTACTATCAAATCATTCCGGGTTCAATTCCCGGTGGGGCCAGAAAAAAGTTTTACTTTTCTTTTAAAAAGTAACTTTTCACATTAATGTTCCCAGTTCATATAACTGTGACTACTGAAAAGCGAAACCACCTTCTATTAACGTCCTACTTCTCCTAGTATCACTAACTCTCACTATTACCAACTACTCCTACTAACCTCTCCACATGGGTCAAGTTGTCGGTAAACCCAGCAAACCTGCACACCTACTAACAATAGCTCCTACCACGTACCTCCTATCGCTCCATGTAAAAGGTCAAAGAAGTACTAATATGCAAAGAAATAAGTGAACTGTAATTTTTTGCAAAGCTAAAATGTGTTCCTAGCTAGTTTTGAAAAATAAAATGTACTTACTTATTAGTTACGCATAACTGAAGCGTATGGATCATCGGCGGTTATCTGTGCTAATTTTTTCAGTTCCTCTTCACCAATTAATGGCTCGGCCAAAACTTCACTATCAGAATTTATATCATTTAAAAACTCATCACTGTCGTCATCTTCGTTGCTACTCTCAGCCAGATCAATAATAAGATTGTCCATTTGAATTTCTCTTACACACTCCTTTGTATAGTCCTCTTGCAGTTTCTCTGCGTGCCTCACAGTTTTCCTCCACTGTGACACTGTCAAGAGCATCATTGACTGCCATTTCCACATCTTTCATCTTAAAAGTTCTGTTCTTATTTGCCACGTTTCTTTTTGCTTTTGCCCATATGAGTTCAATTGGATTATATTGGTAGCGATAAGGCAGGGGTCTAATCACTTCATGTCCCATTTCATTTGCAATTTGGTCCAGTCCATACACTTTTGGTTTACCTTTATACGGCAACACGTTTTGTAGAAGTTCGATTTTTGTTTCACACGCAAGGAAATGTATTGGTTTCATTTTGAGCCACTCTTGGATTTCACCTTTTCTCCACGATGTATTTGGTATTTTTTCTGCCAACAGAGTGATAAGGCGCATTGTCCATTATTATAAAGGACCCTTCTTCTAAGAGTTTCAACAACTTTATAAACCATTCTTTGAAAGAAAGAGCATTTATTTCTGAATGGTAATCTTCGTTTGTGGATTTTGATTGAAAGACCCACTTGCACTCACGGACAAAACCTTGATTTGCGGAACCAACGTGGCAAATAATAAGCCGCCTTCCTTTACCTACAGGCTCTTTCAATCCTCCAGACTTTGATGAATCTTGCCAAATATATTTTACTCGTTAACCCACGTTTCGTCGAGGTAATAGACTGGTCTGGTGTCACCGTTCTGCCTCAGATCATGCATCGTTCGCAAAAACTTTATTCGAGCTTCAACAATTTCACTCTTTTCCATCAAAAACTTTCTCCCGTCATTACTTCTACAATATTTAAAACAAATTTTTTTCAACAGAGCCCTAGTTGAAGAGTCGGATTCAGTATAATTAATATTTTCTTTTAGGTCTTTCGTAATCCTTGCAGTTGTTGGAAATTCTCCCCGCTCATAATACGAATAAACTGTCCTTCGCAAAACGTCTTTCTCAAAATCATCCAGTCCTGATATTTTACATACACAACTCCTCTTTTTCCCCGGAGTGGAGAAATTACCTCTGTTACCCCACTTGCTATTTGTTTGCAAGCATTTTCACAAACATTGTACACTAATTTCTTGCTTACATTGCAAACGATGGCACATTGTCGGCTGTTGAAAGTTAACAGTTTCTCTTATCAATGGTTTGAAAGATCTTTCAGAAAGTTGTAAACACTGTACTCCATTTTCCGTTCCTTACTGGTTCGTGTTTTTCCACGATTGTTGATTTTTGTTGTACGCAGCTCCACGAATTCATGATAAAAATGTACCCTGATCAATTTTTCAATTATATTTCTTAAAATTTTGGTTGGCGAATCACACTACAAATCGCTATTTTTAAGTGTATAAGTCAGTCACTTCACGAAAAAATTCAGAATACCACCGACACCTATTGTAAGACTGTTCTCAATCCACTACCAAGACAAGGTCCACGCCTACAAAATGTTACGAGCATTATATTTCTCTTACTGGCGTTCTCATGCATGACAGTCTGATAGCTTAGTTGCAACTGCTTGTCTGTCATTCTTGTGATAGTAAATAACTATGTCTCTTCGATCAGCAGTACATTTCCAGTTTGTTTCCCATCAGTCTGAAGTGAAAAATGCCATGAGACATGCTTCTTCTTTAATGTTTATGAACAAGTGTATTATTTTGTTGATGAATGGAAATGACAGCAATTTGACGAAAATTCCATCCACCAAACTGTGGCGCCTCAAACACACTTTTTTCGTATAGCTTGTCCCAAGGACGAGTTTTTAATCTGTTCATAAAAAATCATAAATTATAATGCTATGTATTCGTCGAAAGGTAATTTTAAGAGAAATAAAAAGTATATATGCTTATCAAATAAGTGATGAAATAGAAAATGTATGCCAAACTTGCTTTTTATTTATTTTACTCAGAAAACTAAGAGATTCCATGAAAAATAATTCATCTTTTTTAAATTTCAGTCAGTTCTCAGGCAAAATGTCAGTCTCCAATCGTAACACGTAAGAAGCTATGCCAAAATACTGATGGAACAGAAACTGAGGGGGAGGAGCAAACGGGGTAGTTAATAATAATATTAATTATTTTATTGTCATTAACTCAGTTACAGATTATTTAGAAGTTTATTTTAATTCTTACGTTTGGTTTAACTTGTGGAAAAAAGCTATTTGAGCTGCATTACTTAAAAAAATTTAATGAAAATGTTGAAACAAATCTCAGAGACATGTACGAGTATTCAGAAATATGGCGAAGCAGGTTCGCTTTGACATGAAAAAAAGCAATGTTAGACCTAACTCTGACATCTTACGCGATGATCAAAACACTTTATTGTGTCAAAATCCGGTTCCACTATGTATGGAGAAAATACATTAATTTATGAAACTTAATTCCCCATAAAGATCTACAACATTTTATGGTAAATTGTAATATTCACCCAGAGTTTATTTATTCATTAATTCAACTCGTGAATTTAAATTAACTTAATTCTAAATTAGAATTCAGTATAGAATTCAACTACTACTTTATTATTAACAATTTTTAAAAGAACGAACAACGCCCAAAGAATACGCCTTTCCTTTTAATCGTCGAAGAAAAACTAACACGTGTAGCACGTTATTTTAACGTTCACCCTCTTTCCCCGATTGTGTAGGAAGGGACTAATGTGGGTGGCAGTGTCTAAACATAAGATTCTGCTAACACGAGTAGAACGCCCAAGTAAGAAAGATTCGGTAATCTTGCAATGCTGGCTTTGGCTTCTCAACTTTCACGTGGTCTTTAAGCTCTTCCCTCATTAGCTTTCTTTTGCTGCGACAATAGTCATAGTCTAAAGACGACTCCACGGCGACTTGCTCGAGGTATTTTCCGAGTATTCGCCTATTGGCGAGCACACTGATCGGACATAAGCAATTTGCCGAGCACGTGCTCGCTTTGGGAACAACGAATATTCGTGTTAATGATTAGAGGTTATGGAGAATGAATCTGAAGTAATCACACATTCTGCTGCGTATGTAGTTGTGTCTTGTGAAATGTTGTTAAGTAAATGGGTCTTATCTAATCTTAATTAAATCAGTGAAATTAAAACATTATTCATCATACATATTACTTTTTATTCCATATGTATTTAGCTGTAGTAATCGGTAATCTCGATTTTAAGATCCTTAAAAGAATAGTTTTTATCCACTCACAAAGAACCAATATTATATAACTATCTTAATTTGTGTCTCCACAACATCCCACTCTATTTATTTAATCAAATATATTTCATTACATTTAAGTGTTACATTTTTATTATTTATTATAATAGTATTTTTTATTTCCTGAACATTTCGTGTACAGGAAATATATACTAATACTACTACAAAAATAGATAATGCTAATGACAATACATGTTCAATACTGTGAAACTTTAGGACGCTTAATAAAAAAGTAAAATAAAGTGAATAAAAATGTTTGTGGTTTAAATCTCTCATCAAATAAACTTTATAGAAAAAAGCAGTTTCAAACTGTGCATGACCACGTTGGAGATAATAAATAAAGTTATTCCATCACTACTTTATTACTTCAGATTTCTCTATTTTATCACTTCTAAAAACACTTAGTACTTTTTACGATAACGAGAAAAATTACGAATAATTAGTTTTTTCAGCGATTACTTACTCGAAATAACTTGAAAGCGTATTACTCGTCACAGATTATATTAGGTACAGATGGATCACTCAGGAATTACCACTAGCAGCGCTCCACAAGCAAGGCGTCGAACTAACCAGCCCCCACTACCCGTTCAACTGGTTGTTCACGTAGTGAGTGTTGGCGTTGGCCGCAAGCACATGATCTTCATGTGGCGACTGCGACTAATTGAAGCTACTCGAGCTCTGCTTGGTGTTGATTTGTGTGTGTTTTAGCTCGACTCACGCATTTAGAATTGCTGGTTCTGAGTTTCCACTGCAGGTTAATTGTTTGTAGACCGCTGCAGAATATGGCAGCGGGTACTCAATTAACATTATGCGATGTGCTGCATTGCAGAAATACATCTGTCACCGGTTTTGAACGATTTAAATTTCCTGTTGATGAGGAAAGGTAAGTTATAATTTTAATACTTCTGTAATTGTAATAGACTTAAGTGGTTGGCAGTTCACTAGCTTTACATATCAGATTTACCAGTGATTAATATTTCTATTGAAAGTGGTTGTTATATACAAACAAAATTCCTGTTATCGAGTTTTCCGTGAAATTTTTGCCATTGAATATATCATTATATTTTATCTTAACATGAATTACACGAGTAATTGTGTCAGTGTTAATTTTGAATGTTCAAGGGGCTTGATCAGGATGTTTTGTGACCATGATAATTACTTCTGCATATTAATATTTACTTTTTTTTCTATCAAATATCCTTTATTGTTGCAGCTAGTGTAGTAGTTTGAGTTTATATTAAAATGTTTTACCTTAAGCTACTTTAATTTTGTTAGTGCCTTTATATTGTTTGTTTTTTTCTTATAGATACAAACTGAGTGTGCTGTGAAGGATTCTAGAAGAAAAATGAAGTAAGCAGTCATTTCTTGATAGAATCTTTCTCTGATACTTTCAAAACGTTGCATAGGTATGCAGTTTCATCAATAATAATAAAAATAATAATAAATTTATTGTCAAAAAACAGTACAGACTGCGTATGACCACGTGGAGGACAATAAACTAATTTACTCTCCGGAAGCAAGCAAGGGACCATCCCATCAATTCCGATCAAGGGCCCTAAGGCAGAGGCGGATTCAAAAATTTCAGCAAAAGTTCCTAGATAAGATAAAAAGTTAGCTGCGAGTTATAATACATATATAATGTCAATATGTTTGTAATTTAACGCAAATATGTTTGTAAATTTACATGTACAAGTTATTATCGAACTATAGATTATTCTGAGTATAGTGTTTAAAAATCATAAGAGTTGAAAAAACACTAAATTCACGATTTATTGTTACAATAAACACGCCCCTAGACAAAGCCTAGAGAACCTGTATAAGAAATCCGCCTCTACCCGAAGGAAAAACGGAGAAAAACCCGGGCCAGGATGGGGCTACAGAATTAATGTACACAACCGTGCCAAAGTTGAGTACACATAAAACTAAATTAATATGAGCCATACGGCAACACAACCATGCAAGAAAATAGTTTTTGAAATTGTTATAAGTTATTTAAAAAGTGCTACAGCAATGGCGTGATAAAGTACTAGACAGATTTAACTTTTATTAAAATCGATAAATTATTTTACAGTGTAGAAGCACTGGTGCAGGAGGTAGTTTTTAACCGCGGATTTGAAGATTTTCAATTTCATAATGTCTTTTATATTCTTGGGCAGGGAATTATATAGAACGATTCCCGAATGATGGGGTCCTTTTTGGCAAAGAGTGGTTGACACTCTAGGGCGATGAATATTATTCCTATTGCGGGTCTAGTAATTAATTATTCATAAATGTATCCACATTTTCTGTGAATACATTATATTTTGCATATTATTGTGGTACACTGGCAGGGTTCTATTTTCAAGCAGGGTTTTGTCACCAGTCGCATGTGACCAAATAAAAACTTCTTACATTTGCTATATTATAAAATTATGGTTGAGGTCAAATTAAAAACGACATGAACCCATTTTACTGTATCCTTCTCCCATTTTTTGGTGTAGGGAGTGTACAGAGAATGTACGATTTTACCCAAATTGTTCTCACCTAATCTCTTACAAGTATCATACTTATAAACCTATCATTACCAAAGTATTAATAAATGAGAATTATATTGTAAAAATGTATAAGAAAAATTTGAATAACGTAATATTTGTTACTTTTTAAATCACTACATTTAGTAACAAATCCAGCATACTTGGAGCCTGAGGCAGATTAGGGATTTTCCCAGTTTCTATTTTTTTTTCAAGTAGTAGTCTCAATTCGTAATTCAGTTGATACACTGTTTATTCACAATGAATGAAGGAGACCTCGTCTTTCAACTTTCTTTCAGTTGTTTTGCAGTAATAGGAGGATCCTTGTTTATTTTAAAAATTTTATTAACTCTTGGTACTAAATTATTTCTTCTACCTCAATGTCTAGTGTTTCCTTGATGTATATGACAGCAAAAATATAGATTCGGATTTATAGAAAATTTTGAGGTTAATATTAGACAAATCATGGCAACACATGCGTCGAGTACATAACATGTTTTGCAACAATATTAGTCATCTTACTCGTCATTGACCAATATCAAACAATTCCTACCATCCAGAATTTAACGTGTAAGGTTGTGTCCTGCGTGAGCGACAAACGCGAGCGACAACTTCAAGAGACAGAAGTGTAGCGTCGCGCCACGCCGCTAGGATTGAGTGTCTTGCGTGCGCGACAGGTCGGCTCGTTAAGCAAAATGGCCATTTACCATTTTTTTGTGTTTTATTAAAATTAGTTGTTCTTGTAGTGTTGTCGGCTTAATATAACGATATATATATATATATATATATATATATATATATATATATNTATATATATATATATATATATATATATATCATTATATTAACTAGGGCTCTAATAACCTCGATGTTGACGAGTCCTAAAGCCCTACAAAAAAAATTATAACTCTATGGTACTCATACGCCAAGGCACAAAATTTGAGGCACGCTTCTCGATTATCCTCCGCCAACTAGTAACAAAAGAGCATCGGACTGCGTTTCCAGTCGCTGATGCAGTCTTTCGTCAGAATGACCAATTTTTTAGATGGATGTAAATTATTACTGTTTCATTGGAACTGCTACAATAAATTATACATTTCAAAGCTTAAAGCGATTCAAAATTCTTAGAAGTATACGTAACAAAAAATATTACATGATCTAAACATACATTAACAATCGTGCAATCTGGACATTCTTTAACAATTTAAAACGGTAATTACTTTTGAAGAATTTTTTGAAACTTTCAAACCAGAAGATAATAAACATTTTATAGCAATATAAGTACTTGTTCACACATTTATTATTTCTACTACGTATATTGCCACTTATAACGTACTTAATAATATAATTATGTGATAAAGTCAGTTATATGATGAGTAATAGCACATTTATACTATATGCCGAACGTTTCAAGGCTATGGTTTTGCCTCCTCTTCAGATTCACAAATGTTGGTATGCAAGTAAACGTTTGTTGTGAAATGTCATTCTAATCTTAAATAATATTAATTTATTAATATGTATCGTGCAAGAAATAACATTTTAACTATACTATATACTCTAAAAATTGTAGTACCTAAAATGTTTGCAATAATAATGATCAATACTAGTTCTGTCCTTCAAACCGCACAAAACTAGTTTTGTGTTGCGAAACGTCCAAAACAAGTATTGGTCGTTTTAAGAACGCTCAGAACTTGTTCTGTCAAAAACACGTCTGCCAAAACTAGTTTTCGTCGAGATCTTCGTCCAATTGCCGAATTCTGGTTTTGTGCGTGACATCGATAATGCTCAGATTGTATTCGGTAGCTTCTATAATCTGTGTCATAGCCGTCTTCATAGCGCGGGTCAGTTGGGAACCGTTCGGAACTATCCGGGATTGCTGCTGGAACTATCCTTATTTTGTATGATCCAGTAGGTCGTGCGCCCAACAAAACAAACGAAGGTTGGATTTCGTGCCGGTCAGGTTCATCCAGTGCTGATGATCAGTGATCCATCGAGGATCCATATCACGGTATTTTTCACATACGGTGTAGACTTGGTGTAATGTGAAATAAACTTAGGTCATTCGGCTCTCACAGTTAACAACATTGAATAACAAAATTGAACGTATTTTCGCAAATAAGTTAAATATTACGAGCGAGCCGTTTTATAGCTTTTGTTATTGAATAATTTTTAATTAAAATGCTGGTTTCATTCCTCCAACCTTTTTCTGTCATGGCTCGTACTTGTTGCGTTCGAACTATAAATTCACGTAGGATGTTCAACGTTTCTTCTTATTTTTGTAACAAACCATCTGCGTTGTCTAAAGAAAATAAAAGTGATCATGCCATGGATATACTACAAGGTGATTGACTGATTTTTATGAACATTTAATTTCATGTATAAATTATTTTCTATTTTATTCCAGAAGGAACAAACCATAAAGTTAATAATTTAGAGAAAAGATTCTTAGTTTGGTCTGGAAAATACAAAAGTGTTCATGATGTTCCTCCTACTGTTTCGTAAGTTTTTACCTAGAGAAAGAGTTATGTAGTTAATTAGACCAAATCCACCTTACGGTCCAACGCCGTAGAAAAATAACCTTATTCTTCGTATATCCTTCTGCTACCTCCACCATCGCCTCCATCTTCACACATACAACATATTTTCTTAAAACTAAATCGCCGGGTCTAACAAACCTAACATCATTGTTCATGGCTAACCTAATATCATTGTTCATTATAATTGTTCATGGCTAATTATAATTAACATACCCCTAACATACTAACATATACGGTGGCGGAAAGACGAAAATAGTGCGGAACAATATTTCTTTATAACTACCGTAAATATGAAGAGCGAAGAATACGGCTTATATTTTCGTAACCGTAATAATATTTGTAGTATTATGACATTAATCATTTTTTCGAACCCTCTTTGGACCAAAAGGTGAATTTTGGCCAATTATATATTTTTCTTATGTAGTTTAAGTGCATCAATTTTTATACAGAGTTATATGTTTTCATTGCATAAAATGCAGTTAAGTGTATACTTATGTAGTAGTAGACGAATTATAATTTTCAGAAATCTCTTATTTCAGTTGTTGGACATAGGAGATAACTACTAAGCTAAATCTCAATTCATTCTACTGGAAGAATTATTTAGGATCTTTGTTCTTTTTTAGGCAACAGACCATGGAGAAAGCTCGTAACAAGGCTCGTATTAGAATTGCCAATTACATGATACTTGGCACTATCGTAGCATGTATTGGGTTTGTTTATAGTGGAAAACAAGCCGCAAAACGAGGTGAATCAGTTCAGAAAATGAATGTAGATTGGCACAAAGAAATGAATGAACAGAAATAATCAACGAGAGAAATCAATAATGTCTTGCTCTATGTATATATTTTTAATGTCTAGAGAACTAAAGAACTTTTATTGTAATATGAATTTTCTGTACCTATACTAAATTTTCAAATATACTCTATTGCTATGTGTACTTCATGGTAAATATTTTGCTTTAAATGTATGATTATATGCTGATTATAATAATATATTGAAAATAATTGAAAGGGTGTAGTGAATAAATAAATTGATTATTAGTTAGAGATCTATTAAATGATTATTTTGAAGTTTTGAAACAGACATGTGAAACAAATATTTAGACTCAAGTGTATTTTTCGAGTAAATAACAATCTTATAAAGTGAGAATCAAAACTAAATTAAATGATTATAAAATTACTTTATTTAACTTTGTTTTGGCTGTAATATTCCATTCTTCTTTTATTTTCAGTATTTATTTCTTTTGAATGAAGAAATTTTTGACAGGTCATACTGTAGTTCATTTGTTTGCTGATCCTATTGTGAAGTTTGGGTTCGTGTTATAGTTACTTTGGCTATCTTTTGTGAATGGGTATAGTAGATGAGATTATTAAGAGTAGTTTTTTTCTTATGTTTCTTCTCAGTAGTGTTTATTATTTTTACTTTCCTTTTTATGTTACTCATGAACTAATATGTTAAAAATATAATCAGATAATAAATGTATACTCAGATAAGAAAGTGGAATGGAAAAGAGCTTTAATTTGTGTTCCATCGAGTTGAATTTTTTTTCAATTAAGCATAGTTCCATTTTATGTTTTTTCTATTTTAATAAAGTAATAGAGACAAAATGTGTGGAGGAGATTGCTAACCACATTATTAATAAAAATGAAGTGAAACCTCTGTTGGTCAATATTATGTATTGTTTTGGAGGTGACTGCTGGTTTTTATATTATGCTCCTTGTGTGTGTATACAATAGTCACTGTGTATTGGAACAAGACAGTGCTAGCCCTAACTAAATGAAGTGGCAGGGTTGTATGTTTTTTTCTGAAGAGTAGTATCATCAAGTTATGTAACAAATCTGCTCTTCAGGTGGATGCTAACTATTCAGTAATGGCAGTGATGATCCTTCATATTTTCCTGAAATACTGTATCTTATTGAAAACATAAATGTGATAAAGTATATATTATCCAGTTCAAATTCTAAAATTCTGAGGGATATTATGTAAATTTGTTGAAGAACTTGCAGTGTTTCCTTGTAATTGCTTTCTTTAAATATATTACACTGTTTATTACTTAATTTTGATTAAGTTTGAAATACTTTTAGTAAATTACAAAATCAATGATAGTGACAACCCCAACATCAAATTAAAGATGAATTCTCTCTCCTAACAATGTGCACTGTGAATTGTGGAAGTTGGTAATATTAAAGAAACTTAAGTTGTCCCAGAAAAGAATCAAACTTGCACTGTCAGAAACTTATGTTTGAAGATTATGAATGCTTTCTTTAATCTTGACATTTAATTCAAGTGTAAATAATTGTTTTTAAAAAAATGGTTTTACTAAATTGGCATATAAAAAACACCTTTCAATGTCATGTTCTTTTATAGACAAGAAAATACTAATCTTCTAGACAAAAAACTTTTAGTTGGATCATGGTGTCACACAAAGTATTACATAAGTATGTGTTTCAATCACTACATTCCCAATGTTAGATTTTTGAAAATTTCAATTATAACCCATCTGTTATGAAGGATATGCTCAGAATAAATAAGACCTTTTTCCTGTTGGTTCTATGCTCAGCTGAAAAGTATGGTAATCCAGGAGGAGAGAAATTTCATTCCTGATGCTCTTTTTCAAGATCATAGGGCATCCATGAAAGCCTTTCTACCAGACACCATTTGCTGCCAACCTCTCCACTTCCTTCCACGTTTTTCCAAGGTCTCCTGCTTCCTTCAGCATATTCCTTCTCCACGTTCCCCGTGGTCTTCCTCTCCCACGCTCCCCCTGTGGATTCCATTCCACAGCTTCTTTTTCTATGGAATTATCCTGTTTCCTGAGATATTGGCCGATCCATCTCCATTTCCTTCTTTTGATTTGTTTATCAATTGGGTCCTCACCAGCAAGTTCCTAAAGAACGTTTCTTATTGTCTGGGGCCAATGAATGTTGAAAATCTTTCTGAAACCTCTATTAACAAAAGTTTGTAGTTTCATTCTGGTGTCATTGTTTACGGCCCAGGTATCTGCTCCATACAAAAGAATCAGAATAACTTGAGTTTTAAAAAGTTTAGTTTAGTTTTCCTTGAGATGTATCTATTTCTCCATACTGCATACAACTGGACAAACTGCATTTGCTTTTCCAATTCTAGATGTTACATCTTCCAATGTTCCCCCTTGTTTGTTTATTTTGCTTCCGAGATAGGTGAAAGTTCACATTTTCAATGTGTCAACAATGTACTATCAATGGGCAGTGAGATCATGCGTGAATATGCATATCTTTGTTTAAGCTATATTCATTTTAAGCCCAGCTCTCTCCAAAATTTGACATAGCTTTGAAAACTTTTCTTGCATGTCTGAATGCTGATGTGAGAGCAGACATATTGTCTGCATAGTTTAGGTCTTTGATGGTTTCCATCATTTTCTACCTAATCCCTCTCTTCTTATCAGCTGTTACCTGTCTCATTATGTCATCCAGGACCAGAATAAACAACAACAGTGACAATGCATCCCTGTCGTACTCCATTTCTTACTCGGATGGTTGCAGATAGTTTCCCATCATGTAAAACTTGACATGAATACTCATCATACATGACCTTTAATAATTTTTATTTTTTCAGGGAAACCTCTCTTTTCCATTACCTGCCATATGTATTCCTGTCTCTGGGAATCGAATGCTTGCTCATAATCAACAAATGTTAAATATAACGTTGAATTCCATTCCATGCTCTGCTCCACAATTTGTCGGAGAGTATTTATATGAACTATGCAGGACCTATTTTTTCTGAAGCCATACTGTTCTTTTCTTAACTTTTCCTCAATTACGTCTGCAATTCGATNTCCACGAATTCTTGCCAAAAGTTAACATTCGGTCATTGACACTGTTAGGAATGTTCTCCCCCCCAGGGGACTTACATCTAGTAAGTACGTGTTTGGCGAACACGGGGCGCCGAGCTGAGTCTGACATTACTTCCACTTGTGCCATGCTCCTTCCTTTCTCTTTCTGACCTCCCTTGGTCACCTCTTGTTCTTTTCGATCCCGACATTATTAAGGCTAGGGTATCTTTCATTTTCTTCATTCCTCTCATTTTTTGTCCCCTCTCATGTTTTGTGCCCCCCTCATTTTTGCCCCCCCTCCATTTGATGTATGTTATGAGATATGTTTTGGTGTGTTGTAGATCAGGAGGGTTTTTAGTGGGTAGGGTTGAATCATTTCGACGAGTCCCACACGCGGAGAGAGTCATGTTGGTAACTGCATTTTCCCTACCTGTACAAGTTTTTCGGGCTCCAATGACTTTTGATGTCAACATGAGCCGCAAAGCCCCACAAAAAAAATATACATCCCCCTTTTTGGGTATTTTTACAATAATGCCATCTTTCCAGTCGTTTGGCATCGTTTCCTTTCTCCATACATTTTGAAAGAGAGGAAACAGAATTTTTGCAGTTGTATCTATATCTGCTTTGAGTATTTCGGCTGAAATGTCCTTTCCAGGAGACATGTTTCGAAATGTTCTTTCATTTTTTGTTTGTTTTAATGCTGTCTTAATTTCAGTTATTGTTGGTGGTTCTGTATTAATTTGGATAGTTTCTGAAGGGTCGTTCTCATTTGGTGAGCTATTGTTATCTCATGTTCTGTTGATTGAAGAGTGTAGGTTTTGTTCAGGAGTTCATTAAAATATTCTGTCCATCTATTTATTTGTTCCTCTTCACCCATTAAGAGATTACCTTATTTTTCACTGACCTCCTACATACCCTTTTATTTCTAGATTGCATTCTTGTAATTCAATAGATCTCTTTTGTATCAGCTTTATTTGCCGTTTCCTCCGACAATTTTGCTTTGTCATCTACCCATTTTTGTTTGTCCCTCCTAACACTTTTCTTTATCTGTTTATTAACTCTATTGTATTCAGTTTTCATAATTTCTTTCTGATTTCTTGTCTTGCTTTGGATAATTTGTTTCAGGTTGTAACCACACCACACAAGCCCAGATGCGGTAAGAGTTTTTGGTAGAAGCGGGATTCAACAGTGGGGAGGAGCAGTAGAGATGAGACGACTGCCAATCCCCACATAAACAATATTCCTATGGTAGTTTCACCGCTGCCACCAGTCCAGTTTCCCGGACAATTAAACAAACGTGTAATAATAATTAATAATTTAATACAAATTAAAATGAAATCTGAGTATTTACAAATTTGGACAAACTCTCAAAATCATAAATACATGTATGAGGTCATTACACATTTAATGTCATCAGAAAGCATTAATTACACATATAAATTCAGTTGCTGACAATTACTTCGGAAAACCCACCTAGGTTATCCGAACCTCCAAAATTACAAGTTACTTTCTCGAATATCGAACTGTCAAAAGTTACATCACTTGCAGCTAGTAGCAAGTATCTAGATTACCGCATCAATCTCTTACAGTGGTCTGACGACCAATACTAGCCAGGTCACATCTCAAGTAACCTGCGGACTCAATCCACACATACAAGTCCCCGAAGGTACTCAATCCTTGCAATATATCCGGAAGAGGAAGTCACGTGACCAGCAGGCAACCACGCCTTGTCGCTGCCACAACGTGCACTGCACCCTCTTATTCTTCCAACAGCCGTCCTGGGAACGCGTACCTCACCGCGAGGGGTACGCCACCGTTGGCCCAAGCCAGGCACCCGAACGTGCTTCTTCTTGAGTGTCATTGTCTCTGCAAGCGGCGAAAAAGCCCCACTCATAAACATAGTAACAGTCTTTCCTTCTGGGTTCTACCGATATTCCTCAATGGACCTCGCTTCGGTCGACATGGCGAAAAAGTCCACTTTCACAGAAATAGTATAAGACAAAGGGAGAGGCTAGCGCCGGTCACACGCTTCAGTTCCTCTGCGGCGTACGGCTAAACTCCTCAATGGCGCTCCCACTCAGTCTCCAAGAAGTAAAAAGGAGTGGTCAAAAAAATAACACCGTACAAACCTATAGACTGTCTTGGTTCTCATGTTACACAGGTCTTGCCCCTTTTCAATTAAATTCCAGGTTTCAGTTGTCAACCAATTCTTTAAGTTTTCTTATGTGGCAGAATTTTTTCACTAACATCAAGAAATCCCTTTTTTACCATCTCCCAACTTTCTTCATCATCTGTTTCAATATTTTCAAGAGTTTCAATTCTATTTTTTCTTCTGGTTCACTTTTGGGTCTTTCAATTTATGTACATCATAGCGATTACTTCTATTCCCAAATCTCTTTCGGGCACCCATTATTTTAATTTTAACACGAGCAACCATAAGATGGTCGCTCGCTACATCTGCGCCTCACTTATTTCTCACATTCGATAGTGATTTCTTCCACATTCTTGAATTGGCGTAATTACCAATTTGATTCTCAACTTGGAGATTTGGGGACATACATGATATTTTGTGTCAATTTTTTTGTGGAAACAGGGTGCCTCCTATGATGCACAGAACTCCGTAAACATGCCTCCATTTTCATTTGATTCCCCACGTATTCCCATTACATGCTCCATACCTTGGTTATCACACCCTGCGTTCAAGTCACCTATATCCTTTGTATTTGCTTTTTCCATTCTCTCTCTAAGTAATACGTAGAATCTGATTGTATCCTCTTTATTTGCATCTTTGGTGGCCCATGGCGTAGTGCCTACGCACTCGCCTTCTACCTTTGGGGACGCCGGTTCAAACCCGGTCCGATCCAAGTAAAATTCGAGGTGGTGGACGGAGTGGTGTTCGCGGCAGGTTTTCTCGGGGTTCACCCCTATCATTCCACCACATCACATTCATAATCACCGCTTCAGGGGAGGTGCGGCAGGAAAGGCACCCGGCAGCCTAGTATTCCCCAGCCGAAACCAAATGAAGCATCATATATCCATCCCCATTCGCCGACCCCATATGAAGTGGGAAAGGACTAGGTTAAAGAAGAAGATGATTTGCATCTTCGGTGGGTGCATAGCATTGAATGACAGTAACATTTCTTACTTCCGCCTGGAATTTCGCTAATTATTCTATCTGATACTGGGTGCCATTTCAGTAAGTTCTTATAAGTTGGCTTTGTTAATAAAATGCCAACTCCACTTCTATAAATATTGTCAGCGGGAACTCCAGAGTATAGAAGAGTAAATCCATTCTGAGTGGTAAATATTTTCCATCTTATTTCACTTAAACCCAGAATATTAAGTTTATATATTTCCATTTCCTTGGCTACTTGTTTTAGTTTTCCGGGTTCCTTCATAGTTCTTACATTACAAAATCCTATTTTTGTTTGCCTTTTCATGCCAAAGGTCGTCCTCAATGTTGTCTAACATTTTGCTTTCATTTCAGTTTCTTTAATCAATTGATGTATGTAAGAGACAGTGAGTGATTGGCCCTCTAGTCTCCGATTACCCTTGTGGGTCTGCTACTCAGGACAAGGGGCACCTGCCCTTCTCGCGTCTGTTTCTTGCGACATTATCGTAATTTTTGCGAGATTGCGGTTTCTTGAGAAATTTAAACCACCATAAACTTTGTAACTGAGGTTGCCTGCCGTCACACTGCTAAGAGCCAAGTTCCCGGTGTCATGAAGAGGTTGACACATAAAGGGGATAAATTCATCTACAGTTGAAATAAAGTAAACTGTTTGATGCACTGAATCATGCTGTATCTATTAAATTATTTTTCAGATTACAAAGGTACTCGGTTATGAAAAAAATAATAAACTTGTGGAGGTATGAGAAAGGGATAAGCCCATAAGGAAAATGTCTTCTATTAAATGTAAGAAAGTGGACTGTTTCCCTCTATGACTCGACCTCTTCATATGTTAAACTCTTTTTGAGTAACATAAGGGCAACAGAAACGTAGCTGAATCAATTAAGCTTCATTATATGAAACATAATTTTGGACAATGTGTGTTTATCACTTGTTGAATCATTTCTCTCTTCCTCTTCAATTATTTTTGTGGCACTAGTCCAATCAGAGTGATTTCCATGGAGAATCTTGTGATAGATTCATCAAACCTTGGTCCTGTAACAATTAACATCACAAACAGAGCCATCTAGGTGGCTCTTGTGCAATGAAAACAATATAAGACTTTATCCTGGAGGAATTGCACAGTTCAGTCATCTCTTTTTAGTTGGGTTACATTCAGAACCTTTTTATCATAATGCATTGCTTTAGATATTATTAATGTAAAATATAGTTATTAATATAATGATAAAATTTGTTACTTTAAGTAATAAACTTACTGGAAGCAAAGAGGGACAAAATTCGAGCTCATTGTCGGGGAGCTATTCATTTCTATAAGTGCTTGGTTGATTTTAATACTTAAATGTACTAAGTGTGTTCTGGAATGAATCCCCACAAAATATAAAAGATAAGGGAAGGTAAAATTCTATGTACTACAAGAAATTATGCAAACATGAATTCAATTTAAAGGCACAGGAAGTTTAAAGTTGCGCCGACTAAGACGAGAAACATACGTAGTGAGTTACATGAAATAGTACATGGTCGAAATGTCGTTGGTCTTGTAGTAGAAATTGAACAGTTAAATCAGTTCCTGATAAAGTATGGATTACTCACATGTAGAAATGCTCAAAGTTCATCCAGTGTGAGGAAATCACTGAATTTAATGCGTGAGCGATTTGCTCGAATAAGAATTCGGCGAGTACAAAGTTTTAACACCGAATTGAACTTAGCTCTGAATAAAACGCAAGCATGTACGTGGGTGCTGATCACCCGTACGAGAACGCGGTGCGTATTGTCACTCGGAGAAAAGCGTGCCGCAGAAGATGTCACTCGGAGTGAAGCGCATAGTAGAATGAGTTCTGATTCTTCAGTCATTAACTTCATTTGCTAGGTTCTACAATCAACCAGGTCTCCTGTAGAAGTAGGAGCAAGTTTGTGGGTGTAGCTTTGATAATTGTAAGTTAAATGTTATGTAGCTACCGCTACATCATGATGATGGTCTCCACGTTTAGTAGTTGAAATATAATAGGTGATTAAACCAGTAGTGTATTGAAGGTGGAACGCAGTGGAACGACGTTCCTTCACTTTTTTTTAAGGAACTGTGTTCCAGGGCAATTTTTTGAAACACACATTGTAAATTTAATTACTTAGAACTAAGTATGACCTTGACTACAAAACACTTCAGATAATTAATACCATTACATTGTTTTGGGTTGTATTACTTAAGTGTTTTGTTGCAGGTTTAACTATTAAAAGAAAATTTTTCCGAGTTGAGTGAGGGAATGCCTACTCAGGGCAGATGCCTTTAGTAATCATCTTCTTAAGATTCTTCAATTAGTTGTGGTTAATAATCTATAGAAGTCCATGAAAAGAATACAAATGAAAATTCATTATCCTAATTTCTTTATTGTTAAACCCATTTAAACTCCATTGAAAAAAACATTAAAGAATATTCGAAGATTTGCTCGGCTAAGTTCCCTTTCCTTGAAATTCACAAAACAAATAATTATTGGTTAATTTTATGAACCAATGAAAATGCATGTACACCTTCTTCTTGAGATATTATTTAGAAACGCTTTTGAAAATAGATAAACCATTTCTGTGTGATTCCTGATGTAATGAAAGTGATAGTGATTCATTGCGAATTTTTTTTTCCAAACATTCTTCGCCGACTGTTCTCCGATACTTGGTTTATTAATTGCGCGAGATACGAATAAAGCGCAAGCAAACAACGTTAAATAATTTTGAATAAAAAATTAAGATCTGAAGATAAGAATGAAAATAAAAAAGTATGTGAAACAAATACGAACATCAGTAGTCGTCCATCATCAATATAGAGACATGAAAGATCTAGTGGAAGTGAAAATCTACGACTGAATGAGAATAGTGATTTATGGAGTGAGAAGAAAAAAATCTTTGGCGGACAAGCAATGATGGAAAATTGGGATGTTTGACATGCGCTAGTGTGAAAAATTTAGGACCTTCTAAAAATCAGGGGGTTTCTCTTGATAGGAAATCAAAGGAATAGTGCGCGATAATAGTTTCCTCTTATGGTAAAGATAGGAGTTCGTAATTGATTTCTTTACGTAAAAACAATCTGTAGTCATTTAAATAGTACATCCCACATTGAGGCTGAAAAAAATTTATAATTAACGACTGAACAAAAATTAGAAAAGCTAATCGACAATATGAAAGATCGCGAAGTGAATAATATACGTAAAGTATTCAAGACGGTATATTACAAGCTAGCTATGAACGATCGACCATATTCTGATCATTTTGAATTGCTTCAACGTCAACAATTAAATGAAGCTGATATAAATAAATTTATTGTCAAAAAACAGTACAAACTGCGTATGACCACGTGGAGGACAATAAACTAATTTACTCTCCGGAAGCAAGCAAGGGACCAACCCATCAATTCCGATCAAGGGCCCTAAGGCAGAGGCAGATTCAAAAATTTCAGCAAACGTTCCTAGATAAGATAGAACGTTAGCTGCGAGTTATAATACATATATAATGTCAATATGTTTGTAATTTAACGCAAATATGTTTGTAAATTTACATGTACAAGTTATTATCGAACTATAGATTATTCTGAGTATAGTGTTTAAAAATCATAAGAGTTGAAAAAACACTAAATTCACGATTTATTGTTACAATAAACACGCCCCTAGACAAAGCCTAGAGAACCTGTATAAGAAATCCGCCTCTACCCGAAGGAAAAACGGAGAAAAACCCGGGCCAGGATGGGGCTACAGAATTAATGTACACAACCGTGCCAAAGTTGAGTACACATAAAACTAAATTAATATCAGCCATATGGCAACACAATCATGCAAGAAAATAGTTTTTGAAATTGTTATAAGTTATTTAAAAAGTGCCACAGCAATGGCGTGATAAAGTACAAGACAGATTTAACTTTTATTAAAATCGATAAATTATTTTACAGTGTGAGAGCACTGGTGCAGGAGGTAATTTTTAACCGCGGATTTGAAGATGTTCAATTTAATAATGTCTTTTATATTCTTGGGTAAAGAATTATATAGAACGATTCCCGAATGATAAGGTCCTTTTTGGCAAAGAGTGGTTGACACTCTAGGGCGATGAATATTATTCCTATTGCGAGTATTGTGTTCGTGAACGAGACTGTTTCGTATAAAGCAAGGGTGGTGCTTCAGTAATTCGGTCTTAACAAACACGACCGTTTCATAAATATAAATGCAGGGAAGTGTTAAGATATTTAATTCCTTGAATAAAGGTTTACAAGAGTTTCGGGGGTGAGATTTACAAATTATCCGAACTATCCTCTTCTGAATTCTGAAAGTTTGAATACTCTGACCGGAATTACCCCAGAAGGTAATGCCGTAACGTAAATGGGAGTAAACGTTTGCAAAATATACGCAACGGGAAATACGTGGACTAACTGCGTTAACTAAGATTCGGAATGCGTAACACAATTTGCTTAATTGGGAATTAAGATTGTCAATGTGACAATTCCATTTGAGGTTGTCTTGAATATGGAGACCTAAGAATTTTGTATTTGTAACAGTTTTTAATTGTGTTCCGTTTAAAGAAAGAGAAACCTGGGGTAAAGATTTTGTGATACTATTGTGAAATGACATAGACACTGTTTTGTCAGTGTTTACAATGAGACGATTTGCATGGAACCAAGTCGAAAGGTTAGACAAAACTTTTTGAGCATTGGCGTGTTTACATAGTAAATTAGTGTCATCAGCAAAAAGAACCATTTTGCAATCTGATGTGGATGATGACATGTCGTTCACATACAATAAAAAGAGTATAGGGCCGAGAATTGATCCTTGGGGTACTCCGCAAGTAAGTGGCTTTGTTTCTGAAAGACAACGCTCAAGTATTTTATTTTTAGTATAGGATATTTCTACTTGTTGATATCTATCTTTTAAATAAGAAGTTAGCCATTGATGTGGAAGTCCACGAATGCCTAAAGAATGCAATTTGGTAAGGAGAATTCCGTGATCGATGACATCGAATGCTTTGGATAAGTCAAGAAAAACACCCTGAGGATTTTCTCCACTGTCTAGAGATGTGGTAACATCGTTTAAGAAGGAAAATATGGCGCTTGTAGTGGAAAAGGATTTCCTAAAACCGTGTTGATCGTCAGAGAGAATGTTATATTTTGATAAAAAATCTAGAAGACGCTTATAGAACAATTTTTCTAGGATTTTTGAGAAAGTGGGTAGTAGAGATATTGGTCGGTAATTTCCAATATTAAGTTTGTTTCCTTTCTTGTGTAAAGGTTTCACTTTAGCTCTCTTAAATATTTTAGGAAACATCCCTTCCGATAAAGAACTATTAAAAATATTTATAAGTGGATTTAATATAGCATGGGACGAAAATTTAACAATAAACTCAGGTATAACATCTACGCCTGTTGAAAATTTGTTTTTTAATGAGCTGATGATTCTCATGACTTCACTGGCGTTAGTTTCGGAAGTGAACATAGAATTGGGTACGTGGGTGGATATAATTGGAGGACATTGATTTGGATATATTGAGTTCGTTATTTTACCAACTTCTGAGAAGTGAGAATTAAACAAATTTGCGATGTCCTGAGGATTTGTTACGATTTTGCCATCGTTTAGTAAAGAAACATTTTCTTCGCGGTTTTCAGAAGTTGACGTGTAATTTTTAACAATACTCCACATGGCTTTCACCCGGTTGTTCGATTTTAGTATTGCTCATGGTTTGAGTTCAAGGTATAGTACTACAAACATAATCGATCATATTGCTTACGAGACGAAAATTGGTTCAAGAAATTCTAATTGTTCGCGGGAATATATCGTTATGACTGATGGAGCTACTTCTTTCACTAAAAAGTCAGCATTGATTATTTATTTAAAAAGTCAAATAGGTGAAACGAACAATCCGCACTATTTGTTTTTTGATTTAATAGAATTACCGGATCAGACAGCTGTTACTGTGACAGATTATCTTTTAAATTGCCTTAATAAATATGGATTTGATGATAATTATTTAACACCATTTAATATCTTTTACAAGCGATGGTGTGAATGTTATGTTAGGTAAATTTTCTAGGGTCGGAAAACGTTTATTAGATACATTTCCAAATTTAATCCTTTGGCATTGTGTAAATCATCGGTTAGAATTGTCAGTGGGAGATGCAATATCCGAGTTGCACGGGATAAATAATTTTCAAATATTTATGGATAAGTCTATATAGTCAATCGCTGAAAAATCGAAGAGAATTAGAAACGTTGTTGAAGAAGTAGTGAAAAAAATCTGAAGAATATTTAATGTGCGATGGGTAGCTAGTTCGTTTCGATTAGTAACTGCAGTATGGAAAAATTTTGCCTCAGCCTTCATTTTAAAAAGGCTAGTACTTATGAAAAGCGTGATGAGACAAAAACGCTGTTTGTTGGACTTTATAATCGAATTTCATTGAAACAATTCATTTTAAATTTAGCTCTTATGTATGATGTATTATTCGAAATATCTATTCTGTCTCAGTCGTTTTAAAATCAAAATGTCACACTAGTCTATGCAGATAAATTAATTCGTTGTATTTTGCATTAACAACTTTTAAAGGATTTTTCAAAAGGAGATAAATTAGTAGAAGCTAAACATGCTATTGTTAAAATGAGGTTAAACTCAATTGATTTTACAAATAATGAAAGAGTAAGTATTATTAATAGAAATCAATTTTTAACTAGTTTAATAAACAATTTCAAACATAGATTGCTTACTGACAAAGATTCTGGTACAGGCGTAAAGAAAATTGTAGATGAATTAAAGATACTTGAACCAAACAAATGGCCTTTTGATATCAATTTGTGAAAGTTGAAATGGGATCATTGTACAAATTCTTTGATATAACATTTTTTTAAAACTTGAAATGTGTACCAAGATTATTTAGATAAAGGTGGTCATTCAATTCCTATAGATTTGGAAGAATTAATGTCCTGTGTAAAAATGATTGCGTGTAGTTGTTCAGAATGAAGACGTAGTTTTAGTTGTACGAATTTAATATTGACTGAAAGAGGTTGCATATTCTTATTGACCATGTTTCAAGTTTATTATTTATTAAACTGCGTGGTCTGCCCTTAGACTTGTGGAACTCAAATTCATATATTAAAACTTGGTTAAATAGTCACAGATCTGCAGTAGATCCACGAACAAAAAAAGCATGCACAAAAAATTATGTACATGATCCCTTATGTTAATTTTTGAAACAATAAATAGGAAAATTATATGTAATTGTTTAAAAATTATTATAATAAAATGTAAAAAGTATAGTTTATATTAATCCATTTTTCATTTAATAATTCCTATATACCAATTTTTAATACTTGAAGGATTGGCATAACAGTATTTTTTTATTTAGCAATACATCACTGGATTAAACTAATATCTTTAGAACTCATAAATGCAACTAATTGAAGCATAAGAGAAACTTACTTTTAGTGGGGATACATCAAGGTTCAAAACCATTTAACTTCAATTAAACAGTCTAAAACTGACAATCAACACAGACATTAATGATGAAGGGAAGACTAAAGGCAAAAAAGATTGCAAAGTTTTCTTGGGTATGATTAGTCCATCTTTGTCTGCATAGTGAAATATGAGTAAATAAATAACCCTTTTTTTCTATATTTTCTGCTAAAAAAAGGTTGTTATTTATTTACTCATATTTTCTTAGGTATTTTGTGTTTCTCTATAGTTTTTAATCTTGGGACAATCAGAGCTTTTGAAATAATGCCCAATGAATTTAAAATAGTGAAATATAACCTGAAACTAGTAAACAAACTTAGGCGAGGGACTTATTTTATTTACTTTGTGTCATTCCAGAATGTATATTGAAAAAAAAACCTAGTATTTGTACAATGTTTATTTCAAAAACCATTCATACATTTGTAGAAAAATATGAGAATTCTTGCTCAAATTCTTAATGTTTATAATTTATTCCAAATGATTCTAAATGAGCCTTAACATGGAACACAAATTAACAAATAATCACACAGCTGATATTACAAGAAAGGAAATATTCTTTCTACAAAGCTATAAATCCATTACAATATAAACCTTAACACTAAAACTGATACAAAATTTACAAAATCTAAGTGACAACTACTTTGCACCTGTTTCTCCTACCATTCACCAGCACGTGGAAATACCAGAGTTAATAAAACTATAAATCCAGATTAGGTGGTTTGTAATATGGCCTACAACGTTCATAGTAAATTTTTGTACTGCGCTCCTTCACTACTTCCTCTACACTTAGTTCTGCTTGGAGTAGCCGCAACTGAAAATTGGAAAACTCATATCAGAAGACTTTTGAAAATTATAGAGAAAATTGTTCTGCAATGAAACATAGAAAGTTAAAAAATGTCTATTAATAGTAAAACTTGGACCATAATCTGCTCTTCTACTCTTCCCCAAAGAAAGGCTTTCTTTCAGGGCCGATGTACCACAATAACCATAGGTGAAACCTGAATGCTTTTAAAAGTCCCATGATCTGTCCTCTTCAAGTATTCTCAATTTCATTATAATTCACACAGGATAGATGAGTACTGAATTTCATAACTTTTTACATTTGGATGTGGGTAGTGGATGTAAGCTGTGAGCCCTGAGAATGGTTTTACCCAAGGTAGAAGTAATCACATGCCTCCCCCCACGAGTAAATGTATAGAGAAGCAAAGAGCCCTGATTTTACAATAATGCATTAACTATTATAAACTCAAGACTGACAACAATATTCACATACTTTAGTTTGTTCCTTTCGTAAGTGTTTCAAAAGATTAACATCATCTGGGTTTATTTCTCTCTGTGATTTCAGCACCCTAACTCTGTCTGCAGATTCAGTAATGCAACTTTTAATTGCTGCTTCTCTTTTATCATAACTCTGCTTTAACTGAAAAATAAAGTATATCTACTCAATACCAAGAAAAAGAGATGATTCTTCATACATGGATGCATAATCTACACAAGAAAAATCAGCAGTAAAGATTTCTTTTCACCTGTTCATACAATTCCTTGCAAGATGCTGATGGATTTATTTGCCCTTTAAAGGAATCAGTGGGAATGGAGGTATTTAAGGCATACACAATTTTGTCATCCACTATCCTCATCTTCTTTAATGCATCCTAGAGGAAAACAATAGAACATGTTCAATAACAAATTTCACAATGTATAGCAGTTTGCTCAAATTAGAAAGCATTTCTGAAATTAAGGGATTATTTACATTTTAATTAAAAAAGAAACAATGAATATGTATAATAATGACTAACAGATTATTATCAATACAGTAACGTTTAATTTTGTAAAATAAAAACCATACTATATGTTCAACAATAGAGGTTATGTATTCACAATACAAAATAATTGCACCCTTTGTTTATATTCTACATTTACTTGTTTAAATACAACAGTTAGCAATATATCTTTCTCAACTTGTAAAATGAAATACCTGAAACTCCAGAAAGTCAACACATTTCGAATTCATGGTCGCAGCCATTTTTATGATAAAATCTCGATACCCTTCGCATTTCCCATCATCCTCCATAAAAGTAAGACCTTGAAGTTGAATGCTTGTAGGAAGAAGTTTCCATGAAATATTCTCTTTAAAAAGATCGTGAATCAGCCTTTTGGGAAGGTAACATAATTTTGTGTGTTAAAATTATGTACAATACGTATGTCTTTTGAGTCCTATTGCTAGATAAATCTTACGCTTCTTAATGCCGTATGTGTTCGCATTTGCTTTGAATATGAATGTCAAGTCGAATGTTCTGACAATATCGGCCTCATGTAACCTTTTCCTCTAATCTTATATTACCAAGTATGACCCTATTCTTCTTTCCAAAAAATTCAACACTTGGCAGTTAGTTATCAAACCTTTCATTGTTATAATTGCCCTATTTTGTCTTATATTGAATAGAAAAATCAATAAATCATATTTTGATCTCATGAGTCATTAACACTGTTTTTGAGGTTTCTAATACTATTAATTTATGTATTATTTACTGAGTTTATTATCTTTAATTGTTATGTAATATAATTTGTTTTGAACTATGTCATTTTCCTTCCCAGATGTCAGGACCTACACACAAATATCGATACAAAAACGTTGGCTTGGATTCTCAAGAACTTCGGAGGCGAAGGGAAGAAGAAGGAGTGCAGTTACGTAAACAGAAGAGAGAACAACAGTTATTCAAACGTCGGAATGTACTTATGCCTGTGCTCCCCGATGATGAAGGTGGCATGCAGGTGTGTTTTGATGCTATATTTTGCGAGTAATTGAACCTAAATGATATATTGTTAGTTTTACCATATTTCCATTAAGTACATGTTCTTATGAAAGATTTTCTGTTGTTTTTTGTGTTGTTAATTTATGATTGTGTATTTTCCTCTTGGACATGTCTCAAATTAACTAGTGGCAATGGGAGTATACTGTTTTATGTTAACTCCTAGAAATATTGCAATTATTTAATTTCTTATCATTGAAATTTGGTTCAGTTACCAATTAGAACATTGTAATATGGGTGCGGTCAGTTCAGTTTTGACATATTAAAAAAAAAGATTAATTGAGCAAGTTTCATGAATTATAAACAAAAAAAATGTTATTATATCAATTTTCTGGAAGGAAAAAATGTTATTACAGAAGGGTTAAAGATTAACATTGTAATTTGATATCTGCTACATTACAAGTTGCTTCAATATGTCAACAAGAGATATAAGAATAATTGTTTTGATAGTTATTTATCACAGTGAAAACTGAGTCATGTTTTCATCACTGTTTATAACTTTACTACCCTTTTGGCTTTGAAATAATTTTATTAAGTATAAATTCCTTCCGGGGTCAAGTTGAAATATTACACGAGTTACAGGGATACGTATTAGAGTGGCCATTGAAAATGTGTAAAACCTTTAGTGTGTAAAACAAATGATTTGTGCAAAATTTCAGCGCATTGAGATAATAATAATTGATGTCACAGACATGTATAAGGGCAGGTACCGTTCCATATGAACTCAAGGTAATTTTACTACAATAGTGTATCAATTATTTGAACTGGCATTGTGGAAAAGAAAAGTAAAATAAGTGATCAAGATGGTGTCAAACTGAGAAGAATAAGGGGTTTCCCTGCCAAAAAAGAGGAAATCGACTTTAAAGGGGATGAATAATAAAACTGTCATTGTGTCACATGACATACTCACATGGTTGTATTGCATCTGTTTTTAGAGTGAATTTCAATTATCAGACAACAGTAGTTCAAATAATAGATGCCTACTGTACATTTTTACCTTATCATCTCCAATTTCAATAAAATTTGGCTCAGGTATTTTGTATACAGAGTGGAAAAAAATTCTTAATATCATCATAAAATGTAAATCAGTTCCAAAGGTATGACTGTTGCAAGTTCCAAAAATTTCCCTAAATCGCAGAATTGATATATTTTATAATGTGTGGTTGTTGCCCTTCTAATTATGATAGAGTTGACTTTTTGCGGCATATATGCTCTTTTTTTATGTAGAGCTCAAAAAATATTTTCCAAAATTTAGATCACAATTTTAATTTTTCAAAATGTGACACATTAAATTTGAGATAATTCTGATACTATGTTCATATATTTGTTGCTTGATAGTGTGAGTTTCAAGTCATAATGGGATTCATATTTTAGGCCATGTTAAAATCAACCTTACATGAGATATCAAGTATTAATTATATTTAAACTGAAAAGTTTTAGACTAAGTTTTAAGCATTTCAATGGATTAATTTTAATCAATGGAGAAGGGTTTATTTTGTTATTAAAACTGTATTTTACCATTAAACATTTCAGTTGAAGACTTCAGTTTCAAAAGTAAATATGCATAATCTAGAAATTGTATTAAATAAGAATACAAAACTTATAATTTAAATTTATTGTGTTCTAAAGAAAATTATGAATAGAATATTTGTAGTTTGTTTGGACTATACATGTTATGATCTGAAAAGCTTCGTCAGCTAGAACACAAGGTAGCGTATATCAACATGATGAGACTAGCATCCTGCATCTATCATGCTTTTCATTCTTTCCCAAACTTTGATTGCAGTGAGTTGTGTTTCACCACGTATAAGCTTTTTTAAAAAATTAAATCCAGTATCATTTATTTGTTGTGAGACCAGACATTCAATTATTTAAGCTATCCAAGATTTCAAAACTTTTTTTTTATCACTCTTAGTGCTAGAAAATGGTAAGAGCTGCAGTTAATCAATTTTTATATTTTTTTATAAATATTCAAAAAACAAAAGTACTATATAACAACATTTTAGTGTTTCAATCTGTTCAGTAAACGTGATCATAGGATGAGGGAGAAAAATCTTAGAAATGTTATAGACTTGATTTTTACATATTTTACCAACAAATTTAGAAGGCCTAAATTTGTGACTCTTGTAGTAAACAGTTCTTGGCTTTGAAACATGAAGAAACAAATAAAATCAACACCAATAACAGAAAAACTTACCCAAATTTTTTATCTACATCAGAGATAACTGACTCATTTAAAGTTGCTCTTCATGAATAGAGTGAATCATCTTTTGTTTACAAGAAGTCTAAGAAGTCTAAATCTTATACCTTAATCAAAATTCAAAAAAACAGTCGAAACTGAAGCTTTTTATGAATATTTAAGTGTCTTCTGATGATTAGGTTTATTTACTTGAAGGTTCACTTTTGTGCAATCTTAAGACTAATTTTTCTAACTTAACTTATAGAGAAAAGAAGTTGATAATTTTGACACATTTGCCAGAGTCATGGACTTTAGGCAAATCATGCAAGTGTCTATTGCTCCTGATTATATAGTAGACAACCAGAAAATAATTTGAAGGCTAAGGGAATTTTGGAAAGATCTAATTGATAACCAGGTAAGAGCGTCTCTCCTGAAGTAGTTGAAGCAATACAATTATTTTACAGTAGTGATGAAATTAGTCCAGTTATACCGGGAATGATAGTGTTTCTGTTTGAACAAAAGGGGGATAAATTTGAAAGAAAGTAATATGTATTTTGACAACCTCACAAGACATTCAAAGATAAATTTATAAACATGAAATTAAGTTTCTCCAATTTTACAGAACTTAGGCCAAAAATCTGTGCTCTGGCAAATTGTAGTGTTACACATAGTGCATGTGTATGCACATCACATCAAATAAAACTGATGGCAAATGTAAAAATTGATTCATTAACCAATGGAATATTATCTTGGTACAAACATTGTCTTGCAAGAGTTATACTCAACCCTCCATCCATAGATTGTCATTTGGAAAAGTGACCATCCTATCCAGCAAAAAAAAAAAAAAAAAGTGTTAAACAGTATTAGACAAGAGTTTTGAAGCAAACTTTGTGAAAGAAGTAATCATCAAAATTTCAACAATGGATATTAGTTGACAAATGTAACTTGGAGAATTTAGAGATCTACTTTGGATTTTATTGATTTGTTCTGTGAAAATCTCTCAGTTCTGGTCAGTCATGATTTTATTGTCAAGCTTCAAAGCTCCTTCATGAATAGAACAAAAGAGAACCGCAATGTCTCTGAAGCTGTGATCATTTGAGACTTCCCAGAAAAACACATTTCTCATCTACAGGATGAAGCCCAAAGCTATCAATGAACCAGTGTGTAAGCTACCATCCACCCATTTGTATTCTACTACAAAAAAGAAATGCCCAAATGTGTTAGCTTTGTAATAATTTCTGAGAGTCTAAATCCCAACCCAATTTAGTCTACTGTTTCCAGAAAAAGCATATTGGTTTTGTAATTTGGAAGTTTGATAAAAGATTCAAAAAGATTTACTACTTATCTGATGAGTTAGCATTGCGGTACAAAAAGAGAAAAACTTAACAAACTTGTGTTTCTACAGGGATGAATTTAACATTGATGCTGATGGGCATTTTTCAGCTACAGCACAGGGAAAGAGACTGTTTGATGGCTTTGGCAGAACAGTGAAAAGGTCAGCTAATCGAGTCTTTTTTTGGTTCCTTATGAATACCAAAAACAAACTATTTCAGTAGTATTAGTGGGCAAATCAGAACATTTTTTTGATAAATTTTATCTATGTAAATCAAGTAAAATATGTTGAAATAGCAATTTTTTTGGAAATTCACTTAAGCAAGTCTCTAACAATATATGAAACTCAAAAACTGATGCTTTCATTCCCATCCCAAGAAGTAATTGGAAAATAAAAGCAAAGACCTCAGAATGAAATGAGTCAAATACTGGAGAAGTAACATTACAAGAGAGACTGCAAGTAACAAAAATTTGTCATTACATACCTATTCTGTGAAAATAACTGGTGTATGTTCTGAGAAAACAAGAGAGCAAGGGTGAAGTTAAAGTATCATTCTCCCATCCATTTGACCCATCAACGTACTTGTTCTAACATATAATATGGCTTCCTGTTATGTCTTGTATGAAGCAAATCCAGTGCCAAAGACAGGAAGAATCCAAATTTATCTAAAAAGGAAATGCATAAAAAACTGAACATTTTAAAGACTGTACCAAGCATCTGCAGTAGTGATATCAGCTCAATACCATTTTGTAAGTCATAAATTAAGAGTGCATAATAAATACATCATTTATTCAATGCTAACCATTAAATGCCATATTGTATTACTATTTTGATATTTTTCAAATCCAGACATTACAGCCAGAACCATCTTAATACTTGTGGTTGATTTTGAATATTTTTGAAGGTTTTTTTCATTCTGTTCATTATTATTAATACAAAGTGATTGTGATTTAATTATTTATTGGTAAAATGAATAAGTTTAAATAAAAGAATTAAGTCTTTTCCATTGTTCTAAATTAGCTCTTTGAAATGCTTCAAAATTAGGGTTAATCTTCTCAGTTCAAGTATATTTAATACTTATTATCTTGCGCAAGATTGATTTTGAACACAGCTTAACATATCAATCCATTATAATTCTAATTTGAAATTCTCACAATCAAGCAACAATTTCGTGCACATTGTTTTAGAGAAATTAAAATTTTGATTCTAAATTTCAGAAAATAGCTTTTGTCATCAGCATTGTGTTGTATGTAAAAAAAAAGAAGCATGATATACATTGCAGTAAAACTCTCTCCTATACCCCTAATTTAATTAGAAAAGCAATAATCACAATTTTAAAATTCATCAATTCTGTCATTTGGGACAATTTTTGTAACTTTAAACAGTCATATTTTCATGTTTTACAATGTCATTTGACATTTTTCTCTGTCTATTTACAAGATAACATTGTGCCAAATATTATTGAAATTGAGATGGTGAAGTAAAATAAGTGTTGAGCTCACACGGAATGATCTCTAACATAGCAAATCATACCTTTAGAGACATTTGAACACAACATTCTTCTTTTCCAATGTTTTGACAGGAAATTTGTTTCTTATATTCTTACATTTGTTGATAAATAAATGTTATTTTACTCATCATTACATAAATTTATTTTTCTGGTAAAACACTATACGATCATATTATCACTCTCCAAAGTTCTATTACTGATATTTTTAAATAGAAAAAAGTAGCGTCTACAAGCTGACTACAACACTACATTATTATAAAAATCTAACATTACAACTGATTTTTGGTATTTGGGATAGGATACATATTTTTCTGACTGTCCCAAAATAATCGGGAAAGATTGTCACCATACTTGCTGTACCATTCTTTCCAGTTAATATTTTTATGCTCTACACTAAAAATTCAGTTGATTCTGATTCCCCAAAAGTTTGTTCAATGTATTTGTTATTACAATGTGCATTGTTCTTTTGCTGAAGACCGAATTGGTTTGTTTTTCACTGTTGTATAATTCTTCCTTACTGCAGTTGCTGGTTGTTAATTGCTCTACAAGTCTGATAAATTATTTCTTTTTGATACAGTAGTAGTCATATCTGTCTCATCATCATTCTTACTTAATAAATTCTCCTACTTAATGTAAAGGCAGGAAAGTATGGACCCACATACTGCTGTCACTGTTGTAGAAATGTGCAGGACCAAGTACTTGCAAATACTAGACACAACATTATATTTCTCTTAAGGAACTTTTTTATTCCTACATCAGAATGGAAATTTACCTCATTTTACAAATTGTTACTCTATCATGGGTATTATCTTAATTATTAACATGTTAAGCTTGTCATATGATTATTCAAATTACATACAGTAGATACCCAAAAGTAGGTTATCAGCTACTTAATAACTCATATAGATTTGAAAACCTTGCTCAAATCCAGCAAAACTAATGCAATTGCTATTGATGATGCATTTATGATTATCCAATGTTGTTTCTCTTATTAACAAACCTTCAGTGATGCTGGAACTGCTGCAGTCTGTTTCCCTATGTTTTCTACTAGTATGCTGATTATCATTATTTTATTTTATTCATTTCTAAGTATTATGCAAGTTCTTGAGTGAATACCTTTTCAAATATTTCTGAAAAGCTTAATATTAAATATTTCACAGTTTTTAAGGTAGAAGGTTATTGATCTATGTATTCATTTGTTCCATTTTTCCAGGAAGATATTATGTCACATGTCAATGCTCCTGGTATTACGCCTAGCATGGTGCAAGCTCTTTATAGTTCTAATGTGCAGGATCAGCTAGCAGCGACACAAAAGTTTCGTAAACTCCTGTCAAGAGAACCTAATCCTCCTATTGATGAAGTAATTCAAACTGGTATTGTTCCACGATTTGTGGAATTTCTTCAGAATAACACCAATTGCACTTTGCAGGTAACACATTTTGCTTTAATTTTATGTATGTTTTCTTTCATCCCCACTTCCCTCCTTCCCCCCTTCCCTCTCTGACTCCCTCCTTGTCGCGACATTTTCCATTATTTATCCACATGAAAAGATTCGTATATTTTCTGTAAAATTTGTGTTCTATTCACACTGTTGAATAACCCTAAAATTACAAATTACCAATTTTTTAACATTTTTTATTTTTATTTGTATTTTAACTTAATCTTTTAATTTTAATAGTTCGAAGCTGCATGGGCACTAACGAATATAGCCTCTGGAACATCATTGCAAACACGCATGGTTATTGAAGCTGGTGCTGTACCCATTTTTATTAGACTTTTGGGATCTGAATATGAAGATGTGCAAGAACAAGCAGTCTGGGCTCTTGGAAACATAGCTGGGGACTCTCCTGAATGTAGAGATCATGTTCTTGATTCAGGCATTCTAGTGCCACTTTTGCAGTAAGTTTTTGCATATTTTTGAATTGGTGTAGTATAAATGTATTATTCCTATTATAAGTTTGTTTTGTTTTCCCTAGAAAATTTGATGTTTGACTTTGTGATGTTTTTTAAAACATGCATTGCCTGCTTCATATATTTGTTCGGCACTAAGTCGCCATCCTTATTGGGGTTTTGCTGGGTTTACTCAATCGCTTAAGGTTTCACCGGGATGGTCCCTAGTATTACTTCCCAGTTTTAAATATAAATACAATCCTCCCAATTTTCATCTTGTATCTAAAATGTAAATGTTTTAAAATGGTTAGATGGAAGAGCAGACCGTAAGGTCTGAGTGTCGCCAAAATAAATGAACTTTTATTATTATTATATTTTCTATTCACATTTTTTGGTTTATTTATTTACTTATTATACAAAATTTGGTTTTGGAATTGTAACTTTTCTGTTAATACAGGAAACCTGTTATGCAGTTTGATGCTGAAGCATAGTGTGTTATATTGGGAATTTCTCATTTTTATTTTATTATATTTTAAAGGCATTTTCTTAATTTAAAGCGTATTCATACTGAAGCCAAATGATACATTTCGCTTCAAGGCTAGCACCAATATAACTTTTATTATTTTTTACTGAAACAACTCAATGTGTTAAAATCTTAAGAGTTTAAAAAATATAAAAAGTTAAATAAAACTAGCATGTTAAAATCAAAAAGGTTATAAACTAAGAAGTTAAAATAGAATAAAATATCTTATTTTAACATTTAAGATAGGATAAAATAAATGATTTTTTTTAATGGGGCTTTAGGGCTTGTCAATGGCAAGGTCATTAGAACCCTTAAAAAAATAAAAATAAATAAATGAATATATGGTGTAATTCATAAGTCCAAGTCCAACACTAACAAACATTCATTTGCCTTTGGATTCACGTGAAACAATTCCTATTGTTCAAATTCTTGCAAATTGTTGAAAGCTATAAATTATTCTCAAAAAATGCTTTTAAGTTACTAATTTAGTTAAGAATCGGTCATATAATTTATAAAAAATCTGTTTGAACAAAAAAAAAACTGTATTATAGACAGTTTTATATAAAAACTGTATTGTAAAAACTGTCTCAGATGAAAAAGTGGACAAATCTGTTTGATGGAAAAGTGGACAAATAGGTGATAATTTCAACTCTTTACTGATATTGTGGGAGTTATGTATGTTTCTGAGAATTTCAGCTAATCTAATGTTTTTGTATGATTATTAGTTGCATATAAGATTTTTTTATTAGTCTATTTACGAGATAAGAAATAAAGTGATGTTTTTGTTAAAAACTATTAAAGAAGATAAATGTTTTCAGATTTTTGTGTCTTATTAAAAAGAGGTACCAAAAATTGTAACAAGTTTTTGGTCATACATAGATATTAACTAAGAATAATAATTCTGATGAAAACTAGTTGTGTAATTACATAAAAATAAATGGACAATTTATTTGGTTCTATTGTCATACTTTTGAAACTGGCTTGTTAGAAATTATTCTTAGAGCCACATGGTACCAGTGATACCAGTTATGTATACCAAATTTTCAATACCAGTTAAGGGTTATTAGTGAAATGATTTAATGAATTACAGTGATCATTTTTCTACCACAAGAATTCAATCAATTGACCTTACCATCAGAAATGTTTTTGAGAAACCTTACTCCTACCTTCAGCTGAGCTTGACTGGAGGTCTGCTATTCAAATGAATTAAAACCCAGATTGTTGAAATTTAAAGTTTCAAAAGAGAAGAATTTTACCACTCAAAGATTATCATTCATGTCAGTAATCTGATTAAAAGAGTACATTTTTGGAGCAACTTTAAATATTCTACTGAGAGAAGGGACAATGGTTTTAATTTGTCATATATTATTGGAATTTTTCTTGGTATACTTTGATGAAAATGATGCAATAAAATATGACTTCAATCAATTCTTATAGCAAAATAATATAAACAGTTTGTGTACTCCAGAATTTCTGCATTCTTGCCAAACACTATTATCATATTAAATATTTCTGTAGTATAATAGAATTCAATGTATATATTATTAGAAGTGTCTTCCTATATAAAAAGTAAAAATTCAAAATAAGGTAAAATTATTAGTGTACCTTAACGTGATATAGCGAACAGTAAATTTGCAATCAGGGTTTGAATTAAAAGGGGGAAGCTATCAAATTCCTACCCTTGTGACTTTTTTTCGCCACTTCTACATCTTACATTTTTTCCCAATCAGGGAAAAATTATTTCACCTCTCATGATTGTTCGGATTAATTCTGTATACTATGTTAGAATTAGCAATATTGAATCAATTAATTTAAATTGTCAATAATGGAATGAATGTACAATTTAATATGGCACCCTAAAGTATGAAAAAACGAGCTTCAAAGATTTGTCGCCCCTCTTAATTTTTAAAATTCACACACCGTTTGCTATATACATTACTCGTAGCTTTTATAGGAAAACTTTATGAAATGCAGTGGTCAGATCCTCAGGCAAACTAATATGGAAACATTGCAGATGTATGGTTTCCAAAAATTACGGAAGTAATGAGATTTAGGAAGGAGTTCAAGATAAAAAAATATTAGATACCACAGAATACCGTTTCTACAGAATTATTTTGTAGTACATGCAAAATTCTCCTAACAGATAGTCTGGCTTGTAACAAATTCAACCTGGTATCTCTTGTTTAAATGTCAGTGTGGATGTATGTGAATCATTCATCAAAATAGCTAGGAAAGATAGGAACTTGAAATTTAGATGAGATGTTGCTCGTCTATTGTAGAAACTCACAAGAAGTATTATGAAGTAGACATATTTTACTATTATCATGAAATACTTTTGCAAGATCTTAGAAGATTATATTCTGTTTATACATGTATAGTTCCAAATTATGACCAAATAAGAATATGTAAATCACCACTTATTTAAACATTAATTTTGTGTTTAATTTTTTGATTTAATTACTTCTTGTGTGGTGGTATAGTTCTGCGATATCTTTAAAAATAAACAACACAATTTTTTTTCTCGTCAGATGCGCCCTCTAAGGAATGGACACTGTGGGTGGGTGGAGCAAGGTTGAGAGAGGGATTACTCAGGTCCAGAGATTCGATGATCTTCATTCAGTAAACTTATTATTAAAACAGACAAAAAGGCATTGAAAAACTTCATTGGACTTTCCTATGTGAGGAAGTTCATTTGAGGATATTTTGCTCGCAGTAGGTATCTACATTTGGTGTGTAATCTCAATGAATATTTCTTAATTCAGTTATTGTTAATTCAGGACTTTTCAAGTTCCAAATAGGTGGTCGCGAACCATTTTTTAATGCCCCCCAACTTATAGTACAGTTTGCATCAAATTTTTCAACAAACTGGGGGAGAGATTCAACTTTGTGTTATAAATCTATGCTGGCTTTATCTTACAATTTACAAAACAAGGTATTCCAAAATATGGTTGAGTTATGTAATATACAAGATAATAGAAAGCATCTGAGAAGAACAACTTGTTGTCGCTTAATAAGTGATACCTTGCATCTCAGAAAAACAAAATTTTTCAGGAGTTAAAAAATCATTCAGAATTAGTACTATTTGAATAACGGTTTCAGTGAGGAATTAGTACAAACTGAAATGAAATAATTAGTTGAATTTTTTACATACATTGTGAGACAAGAAAAATGTATCATTTTTTTCCGAAGATGACTGTATCAAGCATTTTAAATCTTAAATCGGAAGAAATTATTTATTAAGTAGTCATAGTATTCTATTTTGGAAAAAATAAACTATTGTGTTTTAATTATATTTATGTTTGATGTAAGTTGATGAAAATATTATTAGTATCATAGAATATTACAAAAAATTACACATCTCCTTCAGAAAATTGCCAAGAAAACACTTCCCTACTAGACGATGGCAAAATTGTACCAAATCCAAAGGACAATGCAAATTTGTTTAATTCTTATTTCCCAAAAATAGGTAAAATATCGAAATCAATAACTCAAAACCAATGTCCACCAAATACATCCACACACACCGCATTCTATGTTCACTTCTGAGACTAACTAGTAAAGTTACGAGTGTCATCAGTTCTTTAAAAAATAAATTTTCAGCAGGGATAGATGATATACCTGAATTTGTAGTAAAATCTTCCTCTCACGTTATATTAAATCCACTCACTCGTTTTCAATAGCTCCTTGTCAAAAAGTGTGTTTCCTGACTTATTTAAAAATGCTAAAGTGAAACATTACATAAGAAAGGAAGTAAACGTGATGTTGGAAACTATCGACCCAAATCACTATTGCAACTTTCTCAAAAATCTTGTAAAAACTCTTCTATAAGAGACTTTTAGACTTCTTATCACATAATAATATTCTCTCAAACGATCAGCACAGTTTCAGGAAATCTCTTTCAACTAACAGTGCCATATTTTCTTTTCTAAATGACGTAACCAATTCTCTTGACCGTGGAGATAATCCACGAGGTATTTTTCTTGATTTTTCGAAAGCATTCGATGTAATCAATCACGAAATTCTTCTCTCAAAACTGCACTCATATGGCATTCGTGAATTGCCACGTCAATGGCTAACTTCCCACTTGAAAGATAAGCATCAGCAAGTTGAAATTTCCCATGTTGAAAATAAAGTATGTCAATATTACCTTTCAGAAACAAAGCCACTTACTTGTGGAGTTCCTCAAGGCTCAAATTTAGGCCCTATCCTTTTTTTTATTGTACATAAATGATATGTCATCCACCATGCCTGATTGCAATATGGTTCTCTTTGCTGATGACACAAATCTACTATGTAAACATGTCAATGCGCAAAAAGTTCTATCTAACGTCTTGGCTTGGTTTCATTCAAATCATCTCATTGTTAATACTGATAAAACAGTATCCATGTCATTTCACAACAGTGTAATGAAATCTCTTCCTCCTACATCCCTTTTGCTAAACGAAACCCAAATAAAATGAGTCAAGATAACAAAATTTTTAGGGCTTCATATTCAGGACAACCTCAAATGGAATTGCTATATTGATTATCTGAATTCCACACTAAGCAAACTGTGCTATGCATTCCGAATTCTATCCAACATTGTTAGTCAACATGTTTCTCGCTGTGTGTATTTTGCAAATGAATATTCTCATTTACAGAACTGCATAATCTTTTGGGGCAATCCACTCTTCAAAAGACAGTAGTTCGGATTATATGTAAATCTCACCCCCGAAATCATGCAAACCTTTATTTAGAGAATTAAATATTCTCCCTCTCCCTTGCATATACATTTATGAAGTAGTTGTGTTTGTTAAGACAACTATTAAAATCCCACCCATGTTTTAGAAGAAATAGTCTAGTTCACTAAAACAACACTCGCAATAAGGCAGATATTCATCGTTGTGGCATGTCAACAACTCTTTGCTAAAGAGGCCCTTATCATTCAGGTATAATTTTGTATAATTCTCTTCCCAAAAATCTAAAAGATATAAATAAATTGATTCTCTTTAAATTGGCAGCTAAAAGCTTTTTAATGTGCAGTTGTTTCTATAATATGAAAGAATTTACAGATTAAAAAAAAAGAAGTTAATGAGAGTTTCAATTTCCCAATAAATATTGTTTTCCACATGACTTTGGATGATGTAAGTGGTGGTAACATCTCTTATACTTTATCACACCATTGTTATAGTACTCTAGATACTGATTAAATACTCCTTTTACTTTATTTCTAACTGTACGCAACCTTGGCACAGTTGTGTACATTATCTCTGTCGCCCCATCCTGGCCCGGGTTTTACTCCAGATTTTCTCCAGGAAGTGGCAGATTTTCCTTGGGTGGGAATGTCATTAATACTTTTGTTTTATTAATCTCGAATTTTTCTGGCACTTATATCTACAATTCATTTTGAATAATTAATGGATAACAGTACATATTTATTAAATAATTTCTTTTGTAAATAATAAATATGCCACTGCCTGTGGGCCCTTGATCTGAATTGATGGGATGGTCCCTTGCTTGTTTCCAGAGAGTAACTTAGTTTATTGCCCCCCACGTGGTCATATGCAGTTTGTAACTGCTTTTTTGACAATAAAGTTTATTACAAATTTTATTATTGGTATATTTTATTTTTATTTATTATTAACATCATAATATATTACATTCAAATTACTAAGTAATTGAAGTATGCAACAACATTAATCCTATGGAGTTAAATGAATACCTGTACATAGGTCTGGTATGAGGATAGAAAAACTTACCAACTTGAAAAAAAAAAGGAAGAATTTTTTAAATATTTTTAATACATCCAGATGTGTATTAACAGAATAAAATAATATAGTAGGGTAGTATTAAAATTATTTGCTCTAATCCAGTCTTTTAATTTCTTTTTATAAACTTATTATTCATAGTAATTGCTCCTAAAGTTTTAAGTTCTTTAGGTAATAAATTAAAAGTCTTTATTGCAACAATGTAACTACTTTTTTTTACAAACAGTTGTCTTTCTCCTTGGCATTATAATACTTTTATTTCTTATTCTACTAATACTATTTGTATACAAATTTTTTAATTCCTTATAATGGTAAATTAGTGATTCCAAAATGCTAAATTGATCTATTCTTAATGGAAAGTTATAAGTGATGAAATTGTTTCTACTTATAATTTTTAACAATTTGTTTTGAATTTCTTGTAATAATTTTAAATTACTTAGATATGTTCCCTAAGCAACAATTCCATAGTTGCTTAAACTGTGGGAGAAAGTGTAGTCAAATAACATTAAAAGTTCTGTCTGCATAACCTTTGCCAATTTATTAAAGAGAAAAATCAAATACCTTGTTTTATTAGTGACATAATCAATATGTTTATCCCATTTGAGAGTAAAGTCAAAAATAATTCCCAAATATTTATCAAACTATTTTTAGTTGATTATTTCTAATTTTAAGTACACAATTTTCAGAATAATTGCCAAAAGTAATGAAAACAGATTTATTAGTGTTAAGTAATTATTTATTTATATCTAATCATTCATCTATTTTATCAAGTTTCCTTTTCATTGCAATAACAGTTTCTTCCCAAGTATTCTCATTACTAATAACAGAGAGCAAATGAAACAACATTACCCTCTGATGGACAATCTAGAATGTTATTGACTTATCAAATAAAAAATGGACCAAGAATTGAACACCAGTCATGCATCCAACATTGTTGTTTAGTACATTATTATATTTAACTCTTTGAGTTTGAATCAAAAGGTAATTTTCAACCTTTTTATAAGCATTTCCTCTTATTGTCAGAAGCTTTCGCTAAGTCTAAAAATATTGTAATAGTAGGTTTATTTATGTCTAGATTTTTGTATGAAAGATTAGTTAAATATGTAAGTGCAACTTTGATCCCTAAATTTTTTATGAAGCCAAACTGATATTTTGAAAGTATTTTATATTTAACCAGAAAGTCAAAAATGTTATTATAAATATTTTTTTCAAACCTTTTTGCTAGATGTGATGTAAGGGATATAGGTCTGTAAGTGAAAGTAGAATGTTCATCATTGGCTTTAGAAAGAGGCACAAAATCAGCATTTTTTAGTATGTTCGGCAAAACAGATTTTTCTATGCACAAGTTAAAAACATAAGCTAACAGTTCTCTTATTGATTCACCTGGAGATTTTAAAATTTTGGTGTTAATTCCATTCATCCCACCAGCTTTACTTTTAAGATCACTCATATTAAGATCATTAAGATATTTTTAATTTCATTAGAGCTTTTTAATAAAAATAGAATGTGGATTCCTTTGAGGTGTTTATTAATGTTGTTTATTAGAAAGTCAAAAAGGCAAACTATCCCACAACATCCCCTTAAAGTGCCCAAGGGGTTTGCGGAGGGTAGAGCTCTGCAATATCTTGGCCTCGGCACAAGGAGGAGGAGATGTGGCCAACATCTCGCTTCAACCGATTTTACCCCAGGATAGACCTTGGTACTCATTTTGTGGCAGTGTGAGTAGGCCTAGGAGTCAGTCTGGATGTTGAGATGTGATGAAATATCCCCACCTCACTGGGGATCGAACCCCGGCCATCCAGCCAGCAACTCTACCCACTGAGCCACGCTGACTTGTTTATTAGCAAGTAGGCATTTTATTGGACCGCCATTGATATAAAATTTCAAATGAAAATAGTCAAGATAATTTTATGTTTGAATATTATATTTCTGCTTTTACATAATTGTGGATGTTGTCACTAGATAAAATAAAAACTGATTTGCCCAAAATTGTAATTGTGTGGATTAAAAATAGTTCAGGCATTAAGGAGTTGTTGAATTAAATATTGTATGAGTTAATGCAAGCTTATGAAAGTTATTTTGTGAAACTTTCAGATTATTTTGTTCAGTCTTTATCAGATATATTGCTTTGAAAACCAATTTTATCCAAATTTGTAAAACTTAAAAGATATAAATGCTCACAAATAGTAGTATTGTTCATTTTATGTAGATTCATTATTTTATATCATGAAATATTGTTAATTTTAAGTAGATTCAGGTGGTTATTATCCCAAGGAGATATATTAATAAATAATAAGTAATTTCATTTTCTGATAACCTTTTGAAACAACAAAAGGAACACATCAGAATTTCCTCAATGAAATGTCATGTGCAAGTAATGTAAATAGAATGAACAGCCAATATCACTCAGTATAAATTTTTTGGTAAATTTAGTTGATTTCATGTCAATAATTTTACAGTTTTCTTGTTTTTTAATTTTTGGTCTTTTGTTTCAGATTGTTAAGTAAATCAACCAGACTGTCAATGACAAGAAATGCCGTTTGGGCTTTGTCAAACCTATGTCGAGGAAAGAATCCTCCTCCCGAGTTTGCAAAAGTATGTCCTTGCCTTCCTGTTCTCGCTAGGTTGCTTTTTCATGCAGATGGAGATGTTTTAGCTGACGCATGTTGGGCTCTGAGCTATCTTTCTGATGGTCCGAATGATAAAATTCAAGCTGTGATTGATGCTGGAGTATGTCGGCGTCTTGTGGAACTACTTATGTAAGTTATTAAAATGTTCTATTAACACAATCATATGTATTCAGGCACTGTCACAGAAACAATTAAAGAAAAGAACTTAAGAAGTAATTTTGCTTCTTAATTTATAAAATCTTGGAGGAGACTGAGGATAAATGCCTCACTGGCTACCTTCGTGTTTATGGTCAACCCTATCTAGCATTTTGTCTGTGGGCACATGTTATTATTGATAGTGTTTTTGTCTTCAGTAAAACATGGGACCTTAAAATGTGCCTGCTATTGAAAAGTGTCCACCTTTGGGGAGATATGGCCAAAATATAATAAAATGACTTGTTAGGAAAAGTGTATTAGTAGAACTATATTACTGAAAAATAATGCACTAAGTAAATCTTCAAAATATGTTTTCTATGTGACTTTGCAGAGAAGGCATGAGAGAAACATATCTCTGCTGGTTATTCAAAATGTAACAATATCAGAATTAACATAGCAGCTTCTGAACTTGTTCATCCATCTAACATGTCTTAAAATCAGTTTCACCATTTTTCTAAATGACCTCCAAAACTTTTCCCATATTATGCATGGTATTTTAGCTACTTGAACACAACAGAACCATTCATAAATCATGTTTAATGCTTATAGCACTTCAATAGCTGTTGTTCGAGCTGTGCTTTTACATTTTTTAAGCAATTAATTTTGTGTGATACTGAGAATTTCCCTTCAAAAAGGCTTTCCAGGAAGCCTGCCTGTGTTCATGTAGAGAGTGTCTGCTTTTCAGAAGTATGAAATATCATAAATTTAATTGTAACCCTGTTTGGTTATGTGTCACAGTAAATATTACTCCCAGAAGTGCTAATGTTGAATTATTTTATGTGTAACCTCTACCTGCCTTTTGATAATGATCGTTAATCTGCCTTGTCCTTCTGGGTGCAACATTTTTATTTTCCCAAAGACATTGTAGTATATGAACTGGTTTACTTAAAATTGATTATCGTCTGAATGGAACATGAGAATGAGATGATTTTAGACCGAAAATAATGCTTCTTTAACAGGCTAAATTCTGTATTTTGCAGATTTTGGAGGGCCCACAATAATTGCTAGAAATAACAACTACTTTTTCCATTTTTTTCCATTTTAATTGCTTATACTAATAAAAGAAACTGGGTGAGCCATAGCATAGTGCCTAGCATACTCGCCTTCTACCTCTGGTGACATGGGTTCAAACCCTGCCCGATCCAAGTAGAATTCACAGTGGTGGACGAAGCGGTGTTCACGGCAGGTTTTCTCGGGGTTCTCCCATTTCCCCTGCCTATCATTCCATCACAACATTCACTCATCATCATTCATCAATCTCTGTGGTTTACAATCGTAGTTGAAACTCGGAGCTTGCTCCATACAATGCCTTTGAAAGTCAAATTGACTAAAGTGGTCCAATGAGGCCGTAAAAGCATAAAAAGAAGAAGAAAAAGACCTCTGGAAAAAAGTTAGCATCAATACTGCATTTCATAAAAAAGTACTCTTAAGAATTCGTAGAATATGTTCTAGTAGGCCAAAAGAAGTTTTTCAAGACTGGGTAAAAAATAATGCTTAAATCATAATTTTTTAAGGTGGTAGAAAGGTGACTTAAGAACCATTAAGAACGTGTATTTTGACCCAGGTGCCAGTTCACCCTTCTTTTTCTGCTACCCCATTTTTTTTTCCTCGCTAAAATTCTGAAAGTTCAATTTTATTTCTGTTATATGGTGAGAAATTGGGCACAATTTTTCTGCAACAGAATATGGAGAAAAGAATTGTATTCAGTAGCTATTATTTTTTCCTATACTGTTGAAGGTTAGAACTTTCATATTGACAAGTATATATTTACAACTGATACAAAATAGATGAATGTATTTAAGTTATATTGTCCTTCAAAGTAGTCACCAGCAATGTGTATAACTCTTAGTGACTGGGAAGTCGTGGAATACCTTTAGCAGCATCTGTTGTTATGATTGTTTGGAGTGATCTATTACCTGAAGAAAATACTGGAAAGTGGCTGCTTCATTTTAGGAATCAAGTTGAATAAATGAGCAAGTGAGATGTCATTGCGACTCATTTTATATATGTACTGTATGTAGATACGTACATAAAAAAACTGAAAAAAATTNGGGGGGGGGGGGGGGGTGAAATTAATGTGGTGAACTCCCTCCACCTCCCCTGTTCAGCCTGACACAACACTAATACATTACTTACCTAATGACACTTTACCCCGTTTTATTTTCCAGGAACTTTCCAGCAAAGTCCCATGAAAAAATCAATGTTTGAGTCATTACCTGCCTGCTATTATATGCTGAAAGAGGGAAAAACACTGTTCCCCTGGATAGGCCAGATAATCCAAGAACTGGTTGATCCCAGGCTGGTTAAGAGGGGTTCTACTGTGTGTGTCCAAGTGTTGTCCTACATGTGTGGTATATGCAGATGTCACTTTCTGCACCATGCATAATTCTCCCCAAACTTGAGCCCTTGTGACTTCAACTTAATTCCTAAGATGAAGGAATCACTATGTGGCATTTGCTTTAGAACTGATCCCAAGATTCTTAAGACAATACACAACTTCTTTCAAACTATCAATACAACAGGCACTGTTAGAGGTATTCTATGACTTCCACATCACTGGCAACTGGTTATAAACAATGCTTGTACCTACTTTGGTCAGTAGAACTTTGAAGCATAGCTATTTTGTATCAGTTGTACATGAATAGTTGCAACTATTAAACTACCAACTGTCGTATTATGTACCTGAAAATTAATTATTCATGGATCTTTATGGTCATCTAATTATAAATAGAGTAGTCAATGTATTCAATCCATGAAACATTGAAATTAATTTCTTCACACTTTGTCAAAAATAGAGTTAACTCTATGTTCTCTGGATATTAAATTAAAAAAATTGTTTGTTTGTATAGGCTAACTTAATTATTCTCTGAAAACTTTTATTTTTGTAAGTTTGCTGGTTATTTCTTTTCTTGCTCTCTAATTTCTTCTGTTCAATATTTCACCAATTTGTATTGTTGTGTGTACAGTATATGTAGAAGTTTTTTTTTTTTCAGGCACAATCAACATAATGTTGTTTCTGCAGCTCTACGAGCAGTGGGCAACATAGTTACTGGAGATGATGTACAGACACAAGTAATCCTCAATTGTTCTGCCTTACCCTGCCTGCTGCATTTGTTAGCATCTTCTAAAGAATCAATTCGTAAAGAAGCTTGCTGGACGATATCTAATATTACTGCTGGCAATAGGCAACAAATTCAGGTCTCTATGTTACTTTTTTTTTATTGAAACAGATATTTTATAGAACAATTATTATTGAACTACTTACTTTGTGTTTGTTTAGGCTGTCATTGATGCCAATATATTTCCCGTTCTTATTGAGATCTTAGGAAAAGCAGAATTTAAAACTAGAAAAGAAGCTGCATGGGCAATAACAAATGCTACTTCTGGTGGAACAGCTGAGCAAATTCGATATCTTGTTGATCAAGTAGGAACCTTTTCGGTTTGAATGTTTTGATCATGCTTACTAGTTATCATTAAATGACTTTTTTATGTCTCTTTTAGGGATGCATCCCTCCTTTATGTGATTTACTGACTGTAATGGATGCTAAAATAGTGCAGGTCGCTTTGAATGGCTTGGAAAATATTTTAAGGTTAGGAGATCAAGATGCTAAAACTCATGGTGGCATAAACCCTTATGCAGTGCTAATTGAAGAATGTTTTGGTAAGTATTGGTTTGAAAGATGAAGCTTGTAGACTGTGAGTGTTAGTGTAGTATGTAAACATAGCAAAAATACTTAATCAATAAGCAGTACTTCTTGATTTTTATTTATTAATCCTTAACTTTTCAGAAACATGTAATGTGGTTAATAGTGTAGAAAGTTTTCACATATTTATACGCTGCAAAATAATTACCAGACAAATACATCTGACTTGGACTGTCACATTGAAGGTGTTGTTATATTTTATTGGGGCTATGGATCAAATTATATTCATTGTGCATAAATGCAAAAACCTCTTGATGCTACTTACAGGCATTTAATCTGGACATGGATTTTTGTTGGCGAGTCATATTAGGGAGGAGATATGAACTAATGCAGATAATTTATAGTATTACATTTCATATGTTTGATAGGCATACATAAAATCTTTTACAAATATAAATATATGACTGAGTGGACATCCTCTTTTTTAATATACTGACTCACCCTACCTGGCTTCACGTGGTAGTTTTTGTTGTTGTAATACCGTTTACTCTTAACCTTAAAAAGTGTGATGATATATCAATTAGTTGGCAAGATAGAGTGAAAATACCATGCCATTTGTGTGAATGATCAAAACATCTACCCCTTTGCACCCATTAAAGAATAAAATATATATAGAGAAAAAATAAATAAAGAAAATTGTAAATTTTTAAATTATTTTAATTACATATGTAAACTGAGACAATATCTCAGTCTGTTTGTGAATTATTTTGAAAATTGCATTAATTTGAAAAGTCACATTTAATATTTAGAATATTGGAAAATCATCACTGAGTAGGCCTTGGGTTTTCAGCATTTATGAGTGCATTGTCATTAATATTTAATGACTAGACTACAATTCAACTAAGAGCGTTGAATTGTAGTTGATGATATGAGTAATTATAATTACTCAAATCTCGGATTGAGAGTAAATTTGAATAATTACAGTTGATTATGAAATCCTTGATTAGACGTACCAGAACCAACACATTCACATAGAAGTTAGAATGAGCATTTCCCATTTGAAAGACTTCAATTTTATTAATTTCATTTTTTCTCTCTCACTTGTACCTCCCAAAAGGGTGGGGGGGAACTGTATTTGGACAAATATGGAAGTTTATTGTCCTCCATATGATCTTATATAGTTTGTAACTGCTTCTTTAACAATGACTCCTTATTTTATGCAGATATTTGTTTGGATAATGAGTGTTTGGAATTGCCATGTGTAGTCCATCAACTACAATTCAACGCTCTTAGTTGAATTGTAGTCTAGTCATTAAATGTTTTATTACTTCTAACAATACTACATTTCCTCTCATGTCAAAAGTAAAAGTATTTATAATTGAAACTGACTATTACAAATGTTAACTTAATTAGCAATAATAATCTGTTTGTTTCTTTCATACAGGAATCGATAAAATTGAATTTCTTCAATCTCATGAAAATATGGAAATTTATCAGAAGGCATTTGACATTATTGAGCATTATTTTGGTAGTGAAGAAGAAGATTCAAGAGTAGCTCCTGAAGTTGATCAGGATGCTCAACAGTTTCAGTTTAATGCTGACCAAAGCGTACCTATGGGTGGTTTCCAATTTTGAACCCTTATTCCCTATAGATAAAATGCTTAAGCTACAAAAAGGAAACAACTTGTTATTAACACAGTGATATCTTCAATGGCATCAGAGTCAACAAGGTTTTTCAGTTCTTGAGACACAAGTGAATTGGTTGAGCTACAAGATTTGTTAAACAGCCATTGAAGAGACTGATAATGAAGATGTCCAGGTCATGAAAATGAGAACTACTACTTACAAGTTTGTTTTCCTTCGAACACTTGGTAACCAAAATTTGAGCTGATTTTCAAAGTGATTTGCCATGTTTAGTGTGAAGTTATATTTAAGTACCATGGTTCAAAAGAGCTTCACAGGAGATCACACAAGAGTAGAAATGTGGTACTGGTAAAAATGACCAGATTTTGTGTTATTTATAACTTTCTTATAAATGATAATTTATATAGTTACTGTTGTAGTCCTGCCAACAGATCACTTTAAAAAAAACTTAAATCTAGTGGTCAAAACACCTTGTCTTTCGTAAATGTATATACTATTCTGTATGAAATGTTTGTTACCCAATTTTATAGAAGTCTGCAAGACATATATTGTATTTGACTAAGGAAATATCAGTTAGTATCAAAGTCATGTTAATTTTGTTTTTAGTCAAAAATGTTTTTCCTATTGAATTCTCTTATGTAGAAAATTATTTTTTTCCTGTTCCTTCTAACATATTATTTTTGCTCTATATCAGTGTTTTCAATCTAAAAGAGGAAAAATCATTTATTTTCAGTTGTTTTCTGTAAAGTTTTTATAAATGGCAATGTAACTTAGTGTAAGTTGACATTGCATTGGCTTTGTAGAGATCTATTGCTGTAATTTCTTGTGTTCTGTTCTTTATTCACAACAAATGTTAATGGTTAGTTATCTGGAAATAGATAATTCAATGTTCTCTTAAGCATTGATGTATGCAAGTTATTAGATTTTGTCACCTAACCTTTGAAATTATCATTTCTAAATGGTGGGTGGGCTATTGAAATAGATGAGGTCTGATAAGTAATTTTGTTTAAGAATTGAAAAATTCATTATATTATATTTTACAAAAAATATTACATAACTGCAATGTGAAGGAAGTGCTCTACTTTAGTGAAAATGATTTGATACAACTTGTATAGTAAATAATCTTCCAAAACTATTAATTTTTCAGCAGTTGTATTAATTTAATTTATAATTTTTGTTCTTGTGCCGATGTTTGTGAATAATACACCAATTGTAATAACTTGTTGAAATTTCTCATTTGAAATCCTATTCTTAAGAAAGTTTCCAGATAGCCCCCATTGTATTCTGGTGAATTTTTTTGCACTTATAAAGGAACATGAAATACAGGAAGTTCCTGAAGGCTAGATCTCTTAGGCTAATAGTACATCAACTACACAATGAAGTTCTGTCTTTTGTAAAATTGGAATCTGCTATTTAATGAATATATTTGTACATTTCATAAGAAATCTTGTAAAAGTAACTCGAGAAGTGATACCAAATTATTTACGTTGCTGAAATATCAGTGAAAATATGTTCCCCTATGTTAACTGTTCAATAAACTTTCTTATGCAAGAATGTTATGCAATATACGACTTATCAAAATTGAGTTTTTCAAATTTATTTGATGGTTAAGCTGCACACAGTAATTCCCAATATATGTATTAAACTTAACGATTGGAAGCAGAGAAGTTGTGTTTGATGTTTGAAATTGTTTTTAAAGATGCGAGTTATTAGGAGTCAATATTTAGAACTTGGCTCTTTTGCTCAACAGTTTTTGTATATTGTTCAAATACCAAACAAGAATTACTTACCCAGTCATCCATTTCATGATATGATAAGTTATGATTCTGACTGACCTCTTTATAGATTCACTTTTTCTTCATTCAAAAAATTTAATGAGAAGAGGTGAGCAAAATATTTTTATTACAGCATTCCATTTCAATCTTAACCAACAGTTGATAACAGCCAGACACAATGAAACAAAAGTACTCTTCACAAATAAAAATTTAATTTAAATTTGTAACAGACCAGTGATTGCACTATAAAACAACACATGTTGAGTTTAAACAAAATATACTTCTACTTACATAACATTCATTGATTTCATACAGTTAGAAAGACAAAATTATAAAAGGTTACATAAAAGTATTCTCAAACTATAATACAATGAAGTAAAAATAATAACACACAAACTGCATCCTAATTATCATTGATCACTTCTCTCCATTTACAGTGTACATAATGAAAATTAATATAAAACAGTTTACAAATACTCATCATTTCAAGAATTGGAAGAAAAAAAATTAAACACAAGGAAATGTACATTGTACAATTTCTTAAAATAAATATGTATATTACTTGGAGCAAACAACTGACTTCATAGGCATACATCATTACTTTCAGGTTGAACAAATAATACTCTATCAGTAATTCTAATTATTAGAGGGTCCAGTATATTTTGACTCAAGGTATTATTCCAAAGGTATGTTAATTCTCTCTCTGCAGCTTTGGTAGGATTTTTATCCTCTCCCCTTACTTGCAAGGTAAAAACATAAGCAGCTTCTTTCACTGTGGGATTAATTCTATCACAAAAGCTATGAAAAGCCCGAGCAATAACTGGAGGAAAATCTTGAAGATTAAAAATAACCATCACTTTCCTTCTTTCAATGTCACCACGGTATTTCTCTATAAAGAGCCCATAATTATTTATGAAGTCTGTGTTATCCTTTATATCTTCTCCTCGAATAAACATTGGTTCCAAGGAATTACTAAGAAATTTTGTGGCACTTTCAGCTATTTCTTGAACAAGACATTCAGAAGTATGATAATTCTCCCTATGAAGAAGTAAAAACACAGATGGTTTCCGTGGGTTATCAATCTGAATACCAGTTATGCCAGAATTAAAACTATTCCACAACTTCTCATCTTGATTTGGATATTTTTTACTAAGATGACTTAATTTTTCTCTAAACTCATCATCTTTTGTTTTAATTTTATGCATATATGTATCGATAAAAAAACAAAATGCTATACAGGCTGAAACTAACAACAAGAATAGGATATCACGACTCCAATCTCGATCTGCCGAAGTACTACATTCTGGGACAACCTTCTGCTCTACCCTCTGGTACGTAGAAGGATCCTTCATACTCTCATCCTCAGAAGTCGTAAATGAGGTATCTGTGCTTTTGTTATATCCTTCAATGGATCTTGGGCTTCTTGATGTACTTTTATTATTACACTCTTCACTCTTCTTATGTCTTTTTTCATAGACGCTTAGTCGTTGCTTGATATTACTCTGGAAAACCAAAGAAACAACAAATTTAAAATACAGAGAAAAAAATTTCATATAATGTTATAAACTGAGATATACCAGATTTATTTCAAGATCCAAATCAATAGTAATTAAGTTTTTGTCTCTCTGTATCTCTAAGTTACAGCTTCATCTAGTCAATTGGATGTACAAAATATAATTCCCAATGTACATAACTTTTATTTGTAAATGAGAAATGTAGCGTGCTATTGAAGCTTATATACATGGAGTGATAGGAGTTGGGTGGTAGGCCATTGTTAGTAGGTGGGCCGGTTAGCTGGGTTTACCAACAACTTGGCCCACGTGGAGAGGTTAGTAGAAATAGTTAGTAATAGTTAAGAGGAGCTGGATAGAGGAAGGAATTTCCAGTAGCCACAGCTATATGAACTGGGACATTCATGTAAAAAGCTACAAATTTTCTGGCCCCATCGGGAATTGAACTTGAGATGACTTGGTGATGAGAGACAACACTACCACCTGAGCCATCAGTGGGATCAGCCCAACTTTGCACTTAAATATTTCATTTCAATATTTTTCAATTAGTTTACAGAACATTCATTCAAAAAGTTATTATCCTCAGTTGAGTACTTTAATCAACAATTTTTTAGAAGTTCCCGAATAGTGTTCAAACTTCCTAGTGTTGTTTAACCTTGAACAACAAGTCTGTGTCACATGACACCCACCATTTACTTTCTCGTATATGAGGGTCACTTTAATTTTACACACTTTATCTTTTTAATACCTTCTTAGTCAATATTATAATGAATATGGTATCACTGGCTTTGCACTTAATTTTTTTGTTATCAGTTTAAATATGTTTTTGTGAGCCAGAATTGAATATGACACTGCAGTGTATTCTCGCAAAGGAAGAAATACAAAATGAACTTCTAACACAATCAGATGTAATGGAGAAAAATAGATAATAGTAATATGACAAAGTGAGAAAAAAAAACTCTTCTGCCATGTCTTGGCAGATGATGGCTGCGAAGAGAATGATTCAGTTTTGCAACAAAATGTTAAATATGAAGAATTTTTACAGTGAGGAATGAAAAGTAAGTTCTAGGCAAAGATACAATGATGATCCAAACATATCCTTCATTTTAGAGCAGAATTTCTGAATCTCGCATTATCTTTCATATTATCACACTAATTGAGTACAGAATGATGATCACGTTTCTTACAAAGAATCCTTTGTTCCATAGACATTTCAAAAGAATAAAAATTAAAGATGAAACAGACATTGTGTAAATCATAGATAAATAATTGTGGTGAGCACATAACAAATAATGATTGCCCTCTGTGCTGCTAAGGCAAGAAATCTTCCAGTGAACAAAGCGTCATGAAGAGTGGTGAATAAATTATCATTCAGTCGTGACATTGCCCTCGAATTTTTCTATTGATTGTACTGATTGGTACTTATTTGCAAGTTGAATTAAAACGTATTTGTGAGTCAAGTGCACGAAGTTGCTTACGATTGAAATATTGCTCACAGAAGGGATATTTAAATTTTATCTTTTGGTTGATAATTTTCAGCAATTCAGCAATAATTTAGGTAATTACAGCAAATAAAGAAGGATAATGTATCATGCAAACTAAGTTTTATTCTTTTCATCACAAACTAACAGAAATAGAACAATGCATAACCTCAAATTTCTTTTTTACTTTGATATTTGGGACATTTTATTGGAAGCAAGTTGTCTTTTATGCATATGTATTGTTTTTTTCATTAATCATAAAAGATATTCTGCTTAATGTGATTACATAAAATCTGAGCTACCGGAAAAATAGAACGGTAAAAAGAAAAGGACCAATTTAACATTACGGTAACATCCTAACCTTATTCTTCGTATAACATTCCGAGAGTGCTGCTACCTCCACCATCGCCTCCCATTTTCACACTTAAACATACTTTCTTAAAACGGAATAGCCGGGACTAACAAACCTAACATCACCGACTGTGACCGGACAATTGTTTATATTTGTTCATATTATAATTATCATGCCCTGACCTACTGATATAACCGACGGCGGAGAGAAGAAAATAGTACGGAACAATATTTCTTTATAACTACCGTAAATAAGAACAGCGAAGAATGCAACTTATATTTTCGGAATCGCAATAATATTTGTAGTAATATGGCTTTTTTTTTTAACCTTGATGTTACCATATCGTTATATTTTGCCTTTCTCGTATTCACGGAATAACACGCACTCACCATATCTCAAACTCAAATAAAGATTTGAAAACTGAAGTTCACAAAATTGCCAATGGAGTGTCGGTTATTTGACGGGTCCGTGGCGTATTTTCAACGAAATCACAAATCACACATTCGTCATTTGCCAGAACCCGGTCACACTTCCATAACCGAGAGGAAGACAGAACAATACAGAATGCTGATGGAATACATAAAATACTGGAGTGCCGAAATACGTGGCTGAGAGACTTGCTCACAGAACACGGAAATAATACGTCATAGCCACAGATTCCAGTGCACCCACAGAACACACAAATATGCACCGAGGCTCAGAATTTGCTCTACAGAGAACCATGGGTACAGACATGTTTTGTTGTTGTTATTGGGCTTTAAGGCTCGTCAACATTGAGGTCATTAGAGCCCATACGGACACGTTTGATGACGCTTGTTTCTGGCGCCTGAAACCAGCGCTGACCCGGTTCATGGGACGGACCAGTGGTGAGAGGGTGCTAACTCGGGTGACAAATCGTTAGTTGCGAGATCGAACTAGGTAGCGCCACGGTGGCCTGCGCAGTAGAGTTGAAAATGAGTTCGCGATGAGCATTGACGGTTGGTCTAATGCAGGTCTAATGCAGGCCCAAGAAACTAGATAGGGGGGAAATGCTTGAGGTTTGACCACAGACTATAAACCAGACGCCCCTCTCCCATACTAACGGTGTGTTAACAGCTTTCAGCGCTCCTAACATTGTTACCCTCTAACTACAAGTTCAAAAACCGGCCACAGGGCGCGTGGCAGTTCCCGATTCCCCTCGCCCCTCCACCAACCAGGTACTGTACCAACAACTCCATCGACCTCATGCTTCATAATTTCACAATAATTTAGCTGAAAATACTTTCCCTACAAAAATTAACATTTGTGAATAGTTAACAAGATGTATAACTCAAATATTTTACTACACATATGAAATAGAAAAAGAAAACAGGACCATTGACAGGAAATGTACACAAAGAAAATACATACTTGCTCTTAATTCTATTTATTCATAATAAGATTACAGTACATTCTCATATGAATGGAAATATACATACCTGTATACAAAAATGGGGTTCACTTACAAAAAGGTACTGATTTATAAAATAAATGAGACGGATAAAAGAAGTCACATGAGAAAAAAATGCAGGTAAATCCATAAAAGTGATACAATTTTATCAAACTTTTGGGGAAATCTGAATAAATTCCTACCTCCTCCATTGGCTGTATAGAAAGCAGTCAATGGAATGTTGGTTTTGCCTTAAGCCACAGTGGTGTATGAATCCCTCTGCTCATTGCATGAGCGAATTACATGCCACAAATC
>NNCF01129831.1:73625-86439 GCA_002313205.1 Laupala kohalensis | reverse complement strand
GAGTAAAAGAAGATTAGTGTAAGAAAAAACCGGGACAACACCGGGTAATCAGCTAGTGATATATGATGCGCTGAAATACTAGTTACGCAATTATAGTACTTGCGGCGAAGGAAGGGAAAAAAATGTAACAAATGGGACGAAAGCACAGTGTTGTCATATGTCTGCTAAAGGGGATTGACCTAACGTAGATCCATCTATTCAACATGGTACCTACACGAAGGCTGCTATAACAATGGGAAGGATAACTTCATGGAGTGTCAGGGTGGCTAAAGTCCTTTGTCTATTACAATTGGCATGTCAATTACTGCCGAATCTGCCGGTTAAGGTGTCAGCTTACGAACGTTAACTCACCAAAGATTTTGTTGACACGAGTAAAATATCCAAGTTCCTGAGGTGAGAAGGGGGGTTGGGATTCTCACAATACTGTCATTGCCCCCTCGATTTTCATGTGATCTTTAGGCTGCTCCCTCATTTTTTTTCGCAGCAAACACTGTATTCTGTGATTCTTTGGGGACAAAAAACCGGCGAAGACAATCAAATATTGAGATAGATCAGCACAGATCAGCTTAAGGACAATTTAAATGGAGTTTACCGATGTTCTAAGTGGATTAAATTCATATACTTGTCAGAGTTTTGTGTTTATAATTTTTTTTACAAATCTGTCTTAGACATGTATTTAATATCTCCAATCACCCATGAATTCTACTGTAGTATACTTGCAATACTACAGTAGTCGTTTGGCTAGCAGGCATGGGAATGCGATCTTTACATTACGGAACTAACCAAATATTTAAAGACATCTCAAGTATATTACCAATTTGTTATTATCATATTATTTTTTTATGTGAGAGAAGTAAAGTGCCTTTGTAGAGTTCTCTCTGCAGCACAAAGGAAGATTTCACCTTAACTACCTCCTAGACTAACTCATACACATTCACTGTCGCAAATGGTATGCACGCCATGTCAGATCCTTTAGCCACGAAAAAGAACGTTAAATTATAAAAATCGTGTTCCAGCTTCCAAGTCACGATTGTCTCATTGGTGTTACATGTTAACACAAGTATACGACACAATTTCAAGAAAATGAAAGAAAAGTAAAATTTTGCAACGAACTACAACACGCGATAAACGCAATAACAACAAACTGTTCGTAGTCGCGAGAGTATTATATTTAGAGTGACGAGTAACTTTTGTCATGAATGAAGACGCACTTCTTGCATCTTTCGCACTTGAAATGTCAACGTCGCGTGAGGTAGAGGTACTGGATCTGATTTAATCTTGAAGAGAGTATGTTGGAAGCTTTGCATGTGATGTGACGTGTATCAAGTCGTCTAAACACTCGCAATATATATCTAGTCACCAGTCGTTGCCACGCGTCCGTTGTGATTCCCACGATTTCTGATGGAATCCTTTTGAGAGGGGGAAAGAGAAATTATTGGAAATCGGGATAGAAAGTGTCTTTCAGCTACGATTGGGACAACCTCTGCCGTATCATATGGGGTGAAAGAAATTCTTTACATAGCCCTTGACTGCTGGTTTAGCGACCTCAGTAACGAGGGAATTCTGTAGAATGGATGCTTTCCGCACCATGAACTCCTGTGGGATAGAATCGTGAATTGGAAAGCACATGGGAAAAACGAGAGGTATGTTAATAAAACATATTGTTTCTTAAAAAGATAGAGACTCCAATGAAAAAAAAAAGAGATAGAAACCTTACGAATGCAAAACTTCTTTCACATCCAATGAGACTACGACAGTGGAGTACCAGTTTCTTTATAATTTTTGAGGTATATTTGGCTGATTTCGGGTGCAATAAGAACTTAAGATATACTTCCGAGGGACAGCAATATGCTTACAATGGCCCGACCTGAGTAGAAGGACTTTCTTTTCTCAGGAACGAATTCCAGAGGCAAAGGTGAGATACTGGTTAGGTGTTATTAATTGAGTTAGGCAAACAGAATTTTTCAATTTGATTCGTTCAATTTTCGTTCTTGAAATATTTTGAATTAAAAGGACATGTGCTAAACAAAACTTAAACGTTGATTTTGGACCCAATAATTGTTATTTCTTAAAATGTTTTGAAATATGCGTATTAAGTTTATTTGTAACATAGAACACATGAGTTTATTTGTAACATTGTAACATAAATTTGTAATATGAATTTGACTGATGCGTTTAGAGAGAATCACTGAGAACAGACTGTCGTATTATTGTGAATATATTTTGAGAGTAAGTAGAATTCACATGTAATTATATACTTTTTCAGTTCAAAGAAAATTAGTTACCAAAGTCTGATACTTTTTCTTGAAAAAGAATAAAGTAAATTGTAAAATGATTGATGTAGCGCTTCTAAAGACATTTTCAAGAGTTTTTTTAGATATGAATCTGGAATGTTTATCCCACTTATTGTGTGAATAACTGAATCAGGGTTGGTAAACAATTGTTAAAAGTCTGACACATTTATGAGCTTTTACAATTGGGTGTTCTATTTTGATTCACCTTTTAAGGTAATGGATTTGTTTTGAAATATACTTCTCTGTTAGATTGTGCCTCTAATAGAAGTTAAACTTATTACGCGTTAGAAAGAAATAATATACGTTTAAAATGATTTTTACTTGTCTGCAATTTCCACAGCGCGATGGCAACCTCAACCCGTTCCTCAAACAGAACCATCAACGCAAGATGTGATGCGAGGTATATCTCTAACTCAATCAGTGATAACTCCCGCGCCACCATCGCAGTACACAAGTGTGCCAATGGAGAGACACACATCAATGGAAGAGGAGGGTGGTTCGCGGACCGTACGTCACAACAGTGATACACCCACGCCTCCATATATGATCATCACTCAGGTCGGAACACCATCGCAACCGAATATCTCTCCACCTCAGTTTATATTTGTTCCACAAGTCTCCGTGGATCCAATGGGAAACGTGGAAACTAAGTATGTTATGGCACAAAATGCATCCGAATTACCAAACCGTGAGTCTACACTCCAGGCGTTCAATAAACCCCTAAGGTTGGAATCACAACCACACCCCTTAAAGGTGCCTGAATCGCCTGTCGAAGAAACAGCGGAAACTGATTCGTATATGGGGGACACCTCTTCACTGGATGAGATGTCTCACCTAGTCGAACAAACACGAATACAGTCGGCAACATCAGAGAACTCTCGTGGAGTATTATCGCATATGCAACCCCCTGTAAAAATGACATCAGCTTCTGGTATAAATTCTGGAGCGAACGTTAAGCGTTCAATAATCCAACAAGATCATGAAAAGTCGATACAAACTATAGCTGGTGTCCCACAGACGAAGCAATCCACACAACGACTTTCTTCTTCCTCAATGAAAATGCAAATTTCTTCTAAGTATTCTCCAAGTACGCAACGTATTCTAGAAGATAATTCATCAATGCGGATGCAACGTACTTCAAAGCCATCTCTTGCGACTCAGCCTATTGATGCAACAATGAAAACTGAAACTACGCCATTGTCTTCGGCCTCACAACAAACACAAAAACCTGACCTTTCTCAAAGGATACGAGCTACATCGACACCAACGTCTACTATTTCTACACTTCCTTTAGGAGAAGCTGATTCTGTTCAGAGAATGCAAGCTAGACCGGTACCTCCTGCAGCACCACAGCCAATTCATCAACTGGATTCCTCTATGAGGATGCAATCTACACAAACACCTCCGGTAACGACACAACCAATGCAACAACCGGATCCCTTGCGCAGGAGTCAAACTCAAATGTCACAGCCTGCAGCAACGCCACAAATTCAGCAACCTGATTCCTCACACATTGGGACAACACCACCTCCAGCAGCACAGCCAGCTCAACAGTCTGCTTCTTCTATGTGGGTGCAAGCTAAACAAACTCCACCTGTAGTAATGCAGCCAACGCAACAACCTGATTCTTCGATGTGGATGCAGGCTAGACAAACGTCACCTGTAGTCATGCAGCCAACGCAACAACCTGATTCTTCGATGTGGATGCAGGCTAGACAAACGCCACCTGTAGTAATGCAGCCATCCCAACAGTCTGCTGCTTCTATGTGGATGCAGGCGAGACAAACGCCACCTGTAGTAATGCAGCCATCCCAACAGTCTGCTGCTTCTATGTGGATGCAGGCTAGACAAACGCCACCTGTTGTTATGCAGCCAACGCAACAACCTGTTTCCTCAGTGGGAGTGGAGTCGATACCAACGCAGCCAGCATTAACACAGCCAATACAGCAACCAGATCCCTATGTATGGGTGCAGGCCAGACCAACGCAACCTGTGATAACGCAGCCAATACAACAACCTGATGCCTCTATGTGGGTGCAGGCTAGGCCAACCCAGCCGGCTGTAACGCAGCCTATTCAAATGATTCCTGATTCTTCTCTGGGAATGCAAACTACACAAACGCCATTTGCAGTAACGCAGACAACGCAACAAGTTGATCCTACGATGTGGGTGCAGGCAATACCAACACACCCTTCAGTAACACAGTCAACACAACAACCTGATCCCTCTTTGTGGGTGCAAGTTAGACCAACGCAACCTGCAGTAATACAGCCAACGCAACAACCTGATCCTTCTATGTGGGTGCAGACAATACCAACACAACCGGTGGGTATGCAGCCAATACAACAACCTGATCCCTCTTTGTGGGTGCAGGCTAAACCAACGCAACCAGCAGTAACGCAGACAACACAACAACCTGATTCCGCTTCGACAAAGAAAGCTACACTAATGGCCCCGGCACTAACACATCCCTTGCAACAACCTGATCCCAAGCAGCAGGAGTGGTCTAAACAATCCACTTCTTCTGCATTACGGCCAAGGTTAGATCTCGACCCATCTTCAACTACTTCAAAATCTGTTTCTGCACCTCAAGTATCGTCTAAAATGCCTTCTGAACCATCGTCGTCAAAGGCCACAAAAGCTCTCACGGAGACCCAACCAAGCCCTTCAAAGTCTCCCACGCCAACGAAGTCTAAGAAAGATAAGGCGAAATCTGGAAAAGAACGCAACACTTTAATCACATCACCATATTCTGCAGGATCACCGACGTCAATAGTTGCGCGACCAGCTCCGCAAGGGATAGAAGGGACACGTATTCGCAAGAGCGGGCATGGGGAAGAAGCTGAATCTTCAGTTGCATCAATTCTTCGATTTGATGTAAGTGATATAGTTAATATATGAGCAAAACATGCCGTAATGTATATCTTGTACTTGGGGTACCGTCAATGGTACCACAAATTGGTATTTTGTGGAATTAAGTGGTATTTGTGATAGAACTGAGAAACCATTCCCTTAAGTACTATTAACTGATAATTAATTTGTTTTAATTTCATTCTTGATTAAATATGTATGTTGTCACAAGCAGTATTCTACAAGTAATATCTGCTTCGTAAATATACTGCGAAATCTGACCCATCACTTTTGAATTTCCTTGTATGTCTGCTACTTAATGCAATCATACATGTTTTTTAATTCTATTTGCATTCAGTGACTGCGAATCTGTTTTTTATCTTTGCGACAAGTCAAGTTTTACCATTTGCATGTGTCAAAAATTCCACCAGTGATAATCTATAATGTGGATATCCTGTAATATCCGCCCACAATTATATTGGCGCACATATTGTACTCCTCTGTTACGTTTAGTGTATTATTCCTAGTAAGTATAAAAATATAAGTCTTTCCATTGGAAACCCCAAAGAGAGATAATTGAAAACCCGTGAATGGGTATTGTACTTCTATTTATGAGATTGAAGAGAGACACTGGGCATACGACTATATTGAACTTACGTGTTGAAGTTACAACAGCATTTTAATAAGTTGTAACAAATTGAAACCAATGTTCAGAGTACCTTATTAAGTTTATTTCTGAATGTTACATTGTAGTTGGATTTTGAATGAAAATAATATTGTTTTTTGTGTAAAACGTACCAGAGATAACATTATATAGTAAATGTTAGTATAATAATTACCTCCCAGCTGCAGTTTTCAATTCTATTTAATCACTAGAGAGAATTGAGAAATTCGATTTGTGCTGATACAGTGATTCTAGAGACAATGCAATTCGCAAGCATGTATTGTGGAACCTGTGGAAAATGCACGAAAAAATGGTAGTTGTTGACGCTTATGAGAACGTCTCAGCTGTTGTTGGTATGAGTCATAGAATATTGAATTCCATATCTCGGATTAGTAGTTAATTTAGTGTTAGTAACTGAATATAAGTACGAATATAAAACTCAGTTTAAAAAATGACTAAAGGTCAAATGCTAATAAGAAAGATTTAATAAATGTATTATATTTATTTTCCTCTGGCGATGTTTGTGAAACAATGTGGACGACTTTTTGCCATGCCACAATAATAGTACGCATCAAAACAATGTAGCAGTTTGAAGAATATCACTCTTGTATTGTGACATTAAAACTTGAATAATATGAGTTATTTAATGAGACAGATTTTTGTATCAGTTTAAAATATTGCTGTCTTGGATTGTTTCTTTTTCTTCTTTCTTACTTTATAATTATTGGTGTCAAATGATCGTCAGTCATGGAGATTTCTTTTTGCAGCCTCACAGTGCGGGTGAANTAAGAAAACCTCTATAAACTTTTCGGATTTTAAATATATATTTTACGGGTCGACACAAAATATAGAAATTTCAAAGCTTTATAGCTGTCTCTTATACACATCTAGATGTGTATAAGAGACAGTATATATATATATAAAATTTCTTCTTGTATATTGAGACTTGACAATAGTTTCCCCTAGAATTTGTCAAAAATTACACTGTTGATTTGTGGGGTCGAGAGGAACCTCTATTCATACGGGCAAAGCATACGGGGTGGCTAGTCCCTGAGGCAGAATGTGTTTAATGGAAGTAGCAGACAGTTACGTTAAATATTCATTTACAAAATAACCACTTCAAAGAACAAAACAAAATTAAATCACTCAAGGGAGAAATAAAATTACAAAATAAACAAACAAGGAAAACTTTCTTCCATCCAAGATATATCCCATTTCTTCTGCTCAAAAATCGGTCGCAAGGTTGGTCTGTTCACACGACGCCGTCACAAACCCCGTCGTTCTCCGCTTTACTTAAGGGCACGTACACAGGGTTAGTGAATGCCGATTTTCAACACCTCTTCGTGTCACCGCACAGCGGAGTTCGAGGCAAAACCTAGCGAGAAGTATTTTATCGAGCAAATTTGGTGAATTATGGCGAAAAATCATTTTTAAAGACATAAACAAAAGTGTTAATTATTCATGTTCAGAAAATCTATATAGAGCTTCTTTTTAATTGTTTATATTGATTTGATACATAACCTCTCGAATCAAAAATATGAAATTTGTTTATATGATAAAAACGATAATTCGCCATAATCCATCAAATTCACGGGATAAGATTCTTTTTGCTTTTGGTTTCGTCTCAGTGCGTACTCCACTGTGCGGCGTCACTTTTGGTGTTCGCTGGCTCTTTACGGTCGCGTAACGTTTTTATAGCTATCGCGTGGCGCTATCGCTTCTGTCCCGTAGCACTCTCTTTGCGTTCGAGTGCACTCTCCCTTCTCCTACCTCTCGGTACTTTCCAGTCTTCACTTCTGCCACGGCTTCTTACAATTACCAGGCTGGATCATGCGTTATGTGGCAACAGTGTACCGTTGGCAGGCTTGGTCAAATGTATGTTCATTTTATTTCAGCTAGCTTATTGCCTACGGATTTTAACGAAATGCAATATTGAGATCATATTCGTTTCCCTGCATCAAATGAATCTGCACTTAACGTAACTATTTATTGAATGGGTTGTCACGCGATATTTTTTTAGCTTCTATGATATTGACAACTAAATATATATAGTGTAAGTACTATTTTAACATGATCTGTAATGAATGCATGTTTGGGACCAATTTAACATTACGACCTATGTTTATATATTTTTTGTAATGATTTAAAATATAACTTTTAATTGTTGATAATATCACACTGATTGTTAGTGAATCCTATTCTGTTTAATTTTCAGACTATATTCCCTGCTTTCCTATGTCATTCTGATTCCTATTGATGTACCTCCCCTCCAAGTCTGTAGTTCTGGAGTTCTGAAACATTCTGTATATTATACTGGACGCAGATCGGAATGTAACACCCAGTGTCTTCCGCGTTCCACGAGTCTTGGAGCACAAAACACCTCTTGTGACGCGCAATTCAATTATGGATTCACAGAGTGAATGATTTATCACTATACAGAATGGTTATCCCTCAACCAGAGCTGCTACAGTTCGATAAATTGAGCACAGCGCTGAATCGACGCCAACAGTACCCATTTGGCTAGCCTGCTCCTGGCGTTAGCTGCGGTTGTGAATGAGCTCTCTCTATTTTTCAGTTTAATCTTTCTAATTATTTTATTTTTTCGAGTTTTTTGTGATCAGTAGTTGTATTTAGATCCCAACTTTCATTGTAGTGTAAAATTATTTGTTCTGTGCGAGTGTTAAGGGAAAAAACACTAAAAACATTTCCAAAGGTTTTCAAACTACACGGACCAAATATAATTTCATATTGTTCTCATTCAGTGCTTCATTCAAAAGTGTGATAAAGTTTACGAAAGTACAAACGAAATCATAAACTTAACTTCTTGGTGCATCAAAATAAATTATTTTGCTGTATTTAGATTTTCTGGTGCGTATACTATTACACCATTATAAACTTATAAATAACGTACTCTATATTTGCACTGCTCAAGTTTCGTCGTCGTAAATAGAATTATTCCAATATTTTACCATTTGTTTTCGTGATCTGTTTGTAGTTATTCATTACAATGTAACATAATATTGCCTTAGTTACTGTGGAATTAATTTATCTCCAGTTGTCATTCTAAATTATTTCTGTGATTATAATTGTCGGTTTGTTTATTTACTTATTTAAACCCTGCCCCATTGTTGCACCCATGTTTTCGTCGTCATAATTCATAGAATTATTACATTGTGTTACAATTCGTTGTTCTTGATTCTTTCGTATTTATTTACATTTTAACACAATATACGGTAGTTATTGTCGAATTAATTAATCTCCAGTGGTCGCCCTAAATAATTATTTCATTTTTGTAGTCGGTTTGTATATTTAATTTATTTATTATCTCATTTGTAACTTCCGTAGTAATAAATATATTATTATACTAACATCTTTCATTCAATGTTAGTTGTCATTTTTGGTGTATTCTCATTTGCTTTTGTCGTTAAGTTGCTAACTATCTCACCACAATGGACACTATCGCATTCTTCAACTCATTCAAAGCTGATCTTCAGAAGGCTACAATGACTTCGTACATTATATTGACACACGAATCAGTGCGCTGGAAGAGGTCAATAAGAAAACGATCTGTGTTTGGACTACAGTTAGGAATTCTCGCCGTACTTCCAACTGCTACCACACTGTTAGACCAACGACACATGCACCACCCGAACTCGTCACTCAGAATAGGTTTAGTGTGTTAGATGACATGTCCCTGTTTCCTTCCTTACCTACACGTTTCATCCCCTCCCATCCAGTAACCAGACCTGTTCACAAAACTACGCACAGATAAGCACAGCCGCCCAAAACCACGTAAAGTAGTGCTACCCAGAGATGAAACCAACACTTCCACGCAGAAATCAATCGTGCTCATATTAGCTCATTCGCACGGTCGTCATATGTACTCCGTATTGCGTGGATTGTTTCCTAGCCAGTTCTCAGTCCCCGGTTTCTTTAAGCCAAACGCTCGTTTGGCTGACGTTATTCGAGAACAGGACACCTACACAAAAAAACTCACAGTAATCATCATAGGTGGGCAAAACGATATTCAATTGGGTGGTCATTTCAACGTGTCTGAACATTTACAATAACTAAAAATGGCCTCCCTGTACACGAAAATAGTGCTCTCTAGCCTGCCTCCACGCTTCAACGTTCCACAAATAACCCCGAAATTAACCTGCCAAACATCTCCCTAAAACATCAACTGGCAGACACAAAAATCACATATTTTGATTTGCAACCACACCTGACAGCCAAGGACTTTACCCAGCACGGTTTACACCTGAGACCGTCTGGGAAACAGCACTTCGGTTCTCTCCTAGCTTCACATCTGACCTCACATCATCCATCTGCTCCATTACCTCCTCCTGCACGTACCTCATCTCCTCCTCCACCTCCCGCTACTTCTACTTCATCTCCACCTCCCTCTGCTCCTACCTCATCACCATTTCCTCTTCCTATCTCCACACCCATTTCTTCTCCTGTCCCCGTTCTTTCACCTACTGCTTCCTCATCTCCCACGTCAACATCTATTCCTCCTGTCGCCCCCATACACCGTTACAACTTGCGCTCAGGAGTACGATGTGGTACTCGAAGGTGACAATCGCGTTCAGGTGCTGTGTGCGAGCTTCATCCGGAACTAGAAGCTGTACCAATTTCAAATTCCTCTCCACAATCTAACGTCGATTCCATTTCTCGTGAGTCACAAACTCTTTGCGAAAATAAAATAATTATATTTCATCATAATGTCCAATCCCTTTCAAACAAATTGACAGACATTGAAATTCTGGTACACGAAAGTCGATTTGATTTGCTATGCCTCACAGAGCATTGGCTTTCGACTAACATCATCCACGATACTGCTATTTCTAATTATTATTTAGCAAGTTCTTACTGTCGGCAAAATTTTAAAGGCAAAAATCCTCACGGAGGTACGTGAATCTACGTTCGTAATGATATTTTATCTTCTCCACTGACAGGCTACGAGAACTTCTGCGTAGATAGTGTGTTCGAAATTTCTGCAGTTGAACTGACCGACACCGGTATTGTTGTTTTGTGTATTTATAGACCTCATCAATCAGATCTTGACATATTTTTTCGGAACTTCGAAAATGTTTTAGAACATATCGCACATAAATCTACTAAATCTATGTGGCGATTTCAACATCGATTTTCTGAGTACATCCTACTCTGCACATATGCACATTCACCAGTTAATCGATTCAAGAATCTTATCGACTCCTTCAACCTTATTACTACGATAAATGACCCCACTCGCCTCTCCGGCTCATCTCAAACATTGCTAGATCAAATTATAGTCAACAATGGAATCTCGTATCTCTCTGAAGTGTTTATCGCCGGATACAGTGATCACCTTGCTCAAGTATTGACTTAATGATAAACTAAAACCACTTAAAATCCTTTACAAATTTACAAGAGAGTTTATGTTTACAATTGCCAAAACACCGACGACAAATTCAATGTATTTATCTCAATATTTCTAAAACATTATAACTCTAGCTTTCCTATGAAACGCAAGTTAATTAACACAAAGAAATACAATAGTTGGATCACCCAAGGAATAAGAATTTCTTCAAAAAACAAACGCCGTTTATATTATCTTTCAAAACTGTATAACCAACCACCCGAATTCCATGATTATTTTTGTAAATATTAGACTATTCTCCGAAAAGTAGTCTATGCAGCTAAAGTAATGGAAAACGACAGGCATATACTAAAATCGAACAACCGAATGAAAGCCATGTAGAATATAGTAAAAAATTACACGTCAACTTCTGAAAACCGCGAAGAAAATGTTTCTTTACTAAACGATGGCAAAATCGTAACAAATCCTCAGGACATCGCAAATTTGTTTAATTCTCACTTCTCAGAAGTTGGTAAAATAACGAACTCAATATATCCAAATCAATGTCCTCCAATTATATCCACCCACGTACCCAATTCTATGTTCACTTCCGAAACTAACGCCAGTGAAGTCATGAGAATCATCAGCTCATTAAAAAACAAATTTTCAACAGGCGTAGATGATATACCTGAGTTTATTGTTAAATTTTCGTTCCATGCTATATTAAATCACTCATAAATATTTTTAATAGTTCTTTATCGGAAAGGGTGTTTTCTGAAATATTTAAGAGAGCTAAAGTGAAACCTTTACAAAGAAAGGAAACAAACTTAATATTGGAAATTACCGACCAATATCTCTACTACTCACTTTCTCCAAGATGCTAGAAAAATTGTTCTATAAACGTCTTCTAGATTTTTTATCAAAAAATAACATTCTCTCTGACGATCAACACGGTTTTAGGAAATCCTTTTCCACTACAAGCGCCATATTTTCCTTCTTAAACGATGTTACCACATCTCTAGACAGTGGAGAAAATCCTCAGGGTGTTTTTCTTGACTTATCCAAAGCATTCGATGTCATCGATCACGGAATTCTCCTTACCAAATTGCATTCTTTAGGCATTCGTGGACTTCCACATCAATGGCTAACTTCTTATTTAAAAGATAGATATCAACAGGTCGAAATATCCTATACTAAAAATAAAATACTTGAGCGTTGTCTTTCAAAAACAAAGCCACTTTCTTGCGGAGTACCCCAAGGATCGATTCACGGCCCTATACTCTATTTATTGTATGTGAACGATATGTCATCATCCACATCAGATTGCAAAATGGTTCTTTTTGCTGATGACACTAATTTACTATGTAAACACGCCAACGCTCAAAACGTTTTGTCTAACCCCTCGGCTTGGTTCCATGCAAATCGCCTCATTGTAAACATTGAAAAAAATATGTCTATGCCATTTAACTATACTATCACAAAATGTTTACCCTAGGTTTGTCTTTCTTTAAACGGAACAGAATTAAAAACTGTTACGAACACAAAATTCTTAGGTTTCCATATTCAAGATAACCTCAAATGGAATTGTCACGATGACAATCTTAATTCCCAATTAAGCAAATTGTGTTACGCATTCCGAATCTTAGTTAACGCAGTTAGTCC